>JAQBSW010009433.1:0-28766 GCA_029291075.1 Eudiplozoon nipponicum
TGTCTCTTTTTAACCTTTTGAATTTCTTTATTCCTAGCCTTATCAGTGAAATCCTCTATACATTTAAGGTCCATTGAATGTAATATCAAGAGCAACCTTGACCTTATTTTAGTTTTTTCTCTAATTAGTTCATATTTTCTTTTTTCTTGACTTTTTATCGATGATTTCATTAAATGTATAGAAAGTTCTTGTTTCAGAATATTTCCAACTCTATCTAGCTGAAATGGTCGTCTAAATTTAAAGCATTTAGGTATAGTATTAAATTTTAAACATAATTTCAAGAATGTGTTATGTTCCACTTGCCTTACAATTTTTATTTTCCTCCTTTTTTATTGGTTCAAGAGTTCAACCACTGTCCGGTCGTATTTTTGATTTAAGTACATTTTAAAAGATGCATTTGTTTAGAATTAAAATAGATATAAATATATCTGTCTTGAATGAGGATACCACATTTGTCACAAGTTGTGTTTTACTCCTGTGCGTATTGTGTCAACCCTGAAGATGAGACTGGAAATGAAGTCTCGAAATATTGGACAAAGAAGAATGGAAAATCTTGATCCAACGTCATTTTCAGACAATCAGCTAATTGAAGGCTTAAAGAAGAAGGGACAAGTGAGAACCCATCAATTGAGGCCAAAAATTACATCATCTGAATATGAAAAAAGTTAAAGATTTTGCCGACCTATGAGTGCTATCAATTGTCCCGCACAAGAAAAATGTGGTCAAATCTACAACATGAAGGACAGCACTGCGCAACCAAACGTATCATTTAAAATTATACCACGATGGTTATCGCACGAAATACGATTGCCTTTTTTGAAGATGAGAATTATGGTCGACTCATTCCAGTTACGTGATACGGTTTCCTTATTCCATATAGTATGACAACGTTTTGTCAACGCTCCTGAAATTATATCGCCACCATCCTTAAACAATACTGGAAGCGAATCATTTGGGCTTGCGGCTTTGTGGCGTACTTCTAACACGGATGGTTCTACGGGACTAACATTCCACACTTGATGTAGACATGCTTTCGGGAATCGGAACTGACGCGGGTGGCCAAGAATATTGATCTCTAAAGGGTTCAGCCCACCTGTCAAGACGACTTATTTTATCGGTTACTAAATCGTTACTATCATTTATAGTTTCACTAACTTTTAATTTTCTCGGACCTGTTTCGCGGATAAGTTGGACAAAACAGCGAATATTACCTGACGCGAGAGCTACTTCCATTTCTTCAGCCTTCCTGGTCCAAAAAATTCGAGATCGGCTTTTAGACTGCGCTTAAGTTGGCGTCTTATATTGCGACGGGTATTATTATGAATCGAGCCAGGTGGAATTTGGCGCCTTATTTCGAGTGTCTCCATAGGTTTATTAGAGAGCCAGTGATTATTTCTAAGGGGGCCTGCAATGCCATATACAGTAGTACTTGCATTGTGCATAGTGGAACTTATTCTGGACCAAAGTATATTCGGATTTTCGCCATCCAGACCAGTTAGATTATTTTCATAATTTTGTCGGAAGGATGGTTGTTTAAGTTTTGCCTACATAAATTTGGGGTTTATTCTTAATCATTTTCCCGGAAAATTTTAGTGCAAATCTACATCAGATAAGTACGTGGTCTGAGAAGGCAAGTGTCCTAAAAGAAATGACAATCCTGGCGGCAACCTCGCCATCTATAACTAATTGCTACATGATCTATTTAAGTCCACCGTTGTCTGGGTGCTGGAGGACGCCATGTAGCACAACGTCTAGCACTACATCTGAAGCCGTCCACCATTATCGTTGCGAGTCGAGCTTAGAATTTATCTGCCAACTAAATGAAATTCTGCGTTACTTAAGCGCCCAACTTGAGCATTCATGTCACCCATAACCAGGATTATATCCGAACTTCGTGCTTTACTAAGTAACGAGCTTAATTCGGAATAAAAAGGGCCCTTGCTTTCTTCTGTGCTGCAATCGGTAGGAGCATATGCAGATACAACGAAGAGGCAACTATTATAACGGATTTTTGCTTTGGTTTTAGTAGATGTATTTAAACGTGCCGCACACAATCGACTATTTAAAGGGATTCATTCAATTAAGCACGTTTCAGCTCGCGCGCTAAGGGCAATACCAACGCCCAATTTACCGGCTTGAGAGAAATCTGTGGAACCAGATGTTCGAAGCCAATAATGCGTAGATAGGGATGGTGCAACCAGTTCTGTAATGCACGTAAGATACGCAACATACGTCGATTTCTAATTTATCCAACGTACGAGCAAGAGATTCTTTGAATTCAAACAGCTTTCGATAAATGTTGTTTGAAATGTATAGAACAATACAAGCAACTCTGGCATAGGTAGACAAATTTTTATATCCGTTAATAAACTAATATCGTTAGACAAACAAGTAAAATCGCGTCGATTGCGTTGGCTTGAATTTGTCTTACCTACGTTTTCATCTAGATTGCTCAGTGGAGACTAATTCATTCAGCCAATGCCAGATTGGCTTAGAGCACACGATGAAAATACTTTAGTTTGGTAAAAACAGTGTCATCCACAATCAAATTTTGTATTTTATCTATTGTGAAGTAGTCCATATACACATCATAATTCGTGGTTGTTAACCTAGCGCGATAAAGCAATGGATTGTAAACATTGGTGATCATATCGCAGATTTCTGGTAGTAATCTTCTTTCTTGTTTTAGGGGTTTAGAGAAATAAGGGGATTTGATCCTGTGTATGAAGCGATGCTATAATAACCAACAGGATGCTGCCATGCCTTTAGCTTACTTGGCCCAGGGTGTGTTTTGTAGACGTCATTATCGCTTTGGTTTTGCGTGTTGTTTAAATCATCATCATGTAGTGCCATACAAAAGCCAAAATTGACTAATGTTTCACTGCCATATAACCATTAGTTGTTCATGGTTATACTTGGACTGTAAAATAACACTACCTTGCTCTTTCCTAGATAGTTCTCTTCATCTAGGTTAGACACGTCTCTTCATCAATAGTCATATTTTTTATACACTTTGTTTGTTTATCATTATTTTGCAGAATGGGAAGATCGGTTTTGAAGACCTATTTTGCTGACGATGAGAAAAAAATGTTTAAATAAACAATAGTTGATTGCGCGGGTGGTGGTAACAATTTTTAAATCAAGTTTGCGGACTTGAAGTAAACAACAATCCCATTGTATTTAACCAATCGTCGTTGCGACTGACGGTAGTTTTGTTATTTTGTTCGACGACTGGTTAAATGGAATGGGATTGGTGTTTACTTGAAGCTCGCAAACTTGATTTAAAGAATACGTTTAACTGACGTTTTCATTTTTGTGTCACTGGTTGTAATCGGAATCGATATTTATTCGAAGACTACAAACTTGATTTAATATTTTTAAGCATTGCATGCGTAATAAATGTTTATCATAGAGGAGTATGCTCAATATGAAAAAGTTCATTTATTAGATGGACTCTTATAGGATGTACACGTTTGCTGAACGGAAATATATTTAATACTATTTATTAGATGATGGCAGGTGATTTAATGAATGATATTTCTACGTATTATCTTTTTGATATTTTCACTATCATCTTATTCGAGCCCTTGAAGTGATTAAATGAGAATCAATTCTCTATTTTCTTTTATTCTGTGCGCATCTATTAAAATAAAACGATTCAACGTTAAATTAGTTAAAATTGCTTTTTTTTCTTTCCACGACCGGACAATTCGAATAAGGCTGTAACTTTTACTTGATTTTTATCTAGTGATGAACAAGTTCCATTGTCCGACTGTGTCTCCATCGCCAGTGATGTTTCTAATGATTACTCTACTACTGAAAATAGAGTGGAAAGTAGATCGAATGCGAAAAAACCTGTTCTACCCGTTGTTTCTTGTATGACTGCTGATTTTGCAATGCAGAACGTTCTCATGCACTGTGGACTAAGCATGCTGAGTATTCACGGCCAATTAATACGACGTCCTCAAACTTACGTTCTTTGGTGCTCCGCTTGTTACAGGTAAATTCTAAAATTTGCTAGAGAGCATTGTTCGCATATCTGTTTAATTAATTCTTCACTACACATTTAGCATAGACTTTATGAATATTGTAGAAAAATTTTTGAAAATTAGCTGTTGTTTGAAATGTGCAGAAAATTGATCCCAGTTAAAATATTCTTACTCGTTGTCTTATTTCAGTATTTGAATAAATATATGCTTTTTCATTTTTTTCAGAGTTTGTAAGAAAATCGAGTTGTATTTTTGTCCAATTTGTGGTCACCAAGGCTTACGACGTATTCCCGTCACTTTGCATGAAAATGGCAGTCTAGAGTATCATTTTGCGCGTCAATATTTTCCAAACCTTCGTGGCACAAAGGTAAGCCATACTGGATTCTGCAAATGAAAATTTTCTTTTCTATATACTAATAAAATTGAAAATGTGCAATAAGGTTTAAACAAAATAGTTTAAAATTAATTTCAATTTTTTCTATGCTAGTTCGCAATTTATCCTTATCTAGATACGTTTAATCGATATATTTGTTATAATGATGTATTTATTGGCCTTTTATAAGTTATCGCAATTTAAATTTGAATTAACGTCACTAATTTCTACCACCTAATTAAAAAATAAGCATAATACTTTTGTTAGATAAATTAATTTCCTCGGTACAAATTATTTGCCGCTATGTTTGCTAATTCTGTATTTCCTATTTTTATACATATGATCAGTATAAATCACATGCGTTACGGACCGCAATGGAGTTTACAAGGCAGTCCCATTAGACCGCTCGAAGATTATCAATTACGAATTTGAGTTCGATATGCATATTACCATGGGGTTTTTATTTGTGCTTACCAAAATTGAAGGACAGCTAAAATGGTATCGATATTACGGCACAGATTCATAATACCGACTTATATAATAGGCGAACTCAGTGGGTCTCTGGTTGTCACTAAACATGCATATATTTTTTCCTATTTAAATTCTGCGTTATTAAGCGTCTGATATCACAAATAATAATAAACGGCTACCATATTGCTTTGATATATAGCGTTTGAATTTTTGCGGGGTGCCAGCTTCATATTTTGCATTGCCGCGTTTTTCGTACGCTGGTTGTAGTTTTGCACTAACAGTTTCACAAAGATCCGATTGATTAACTTTTTCACGTATTCCTCTGTTTTGTCTTCGATCAGGCTGGGTGCTTATTCGTCCCTTTCTTCCGAAGGCTTCAATATCGTTCATAATAATTATTGGAAATGCGGTGTTGTGTGATCATTGCTTACCTTATCAAAATTGCTTATATCAGCTTCCCTCTGGCTATCGCTTTAACTTTGATTGTTTCATTTGATGTACTCCTCAGACGCAATGTGGTCAATACGCTCTCTGTCTTTTATAGTAATTCTGATTTGTCCATTTAAAAAATCTTTCTTACTTTATCAGAGTGTAATATGTTAAAATTTGCATTTATGCCCGTGTCATTAAGCGCATTAAAATTTAGCGTTGTAAATACATGCTGTTCTGTGTATTTAATGATGAGTTCCAAATAAGGACGAAACCGGTCTCCTGGATGAATTGCCTTTTCTACACTATACAATACTTAGGTTATACTGACACATGTAATTAATTGGTTAGGTGTTTATATCAAGATCTGAACCTAGATTATAATAGCTGTTATCACCGCCCACGCAACCAATGCTCGTTTAATTAAATAAATTTTTATTTCAATACTCCCCATGTAGTGTTGTTTCTGTTCAATAATGAGAGATTCGGGATAGGTATTTGAAACTATGGGTCTAAATGGATGCCATATGAGCTCCAAATAGAAAAGAGAAAAAAAAACTAATCGAGTTACATTAGCTAGTATATAACTGAAAATTTTGTGTGGTGTGTGGTGGGGTAGCTCAGTGGTTAGAGCGTAAGATTCCGAAGCAGACGTGCCCAGATTCGAGCCCTGTCCGCGGCAAATTCTATTCTGTACGTGATGAGTTCCCAATAAGGACGAAACCGGTCTACTGGATGAATTGCCTTTTCTACAATATAAAATTCTTAGTTTAAATTATCAAATGTATGTACTTAGTAAGTCAGATGTCTGTATCAAGATTACAACCTTGATTATAGTATTTTTTCAGTTACCTAATTTTCAGAGCTGACTTAATTTTTTCCGATTCTTAAATACATGTAAACATCCACTAAGGGATCTATAATAATTCTTGCTGTTTTGAATATTTTAGCAACCGATACGAACGCCAAAAGGCGGGAAATACGCAGATGAACCAATATATTGCGCTGATCAGCGCCTACCGGACAGACGGCCAAAAAAGGTTAGTAAAATCAGCTGCTAAATATTGATGTGACTAAATTAATTTACGCCCGGTTTCTTAATCTATTTTCATGGAAGTTATATTTATCACATAAGTAATGCAGCATTTTAAAGCTGCTGCTTCACTTTCACATATCAATGGAAAAATAAATTATTATAAGACTTAATAATAGTGCTGATGTTTATTATTATTATTATTATTATTATTATTATTATTATTATTATTATTATTATTATGAAAGAAATTGAAATCTAAAATGAAACACAGTAAAGAAAGTAGTGGATCTGGTCGAGAAGCGCAGACCTGACTACAGAAATGAGGCCATCTATGTCTCTTCACAACACCAAGGTATATTAATCTTCATGACATGGCGAAAAAATTAATTACTACCAATAATCCAATAATCAATAAATTGCGTCGTCTTTAAAGATTGGTTGGACACTCCATAGATCAATTTTCATCCTTACCTGTATCAGTTCCGATACTCGAAATTACGTCCGTACCACTAGTGTGGAACACTAATCTCTGACAGCAATCATGAGTTAGCAAAACGGAATGCATGTTCCGATGATCTGGTACCGATCTTATTTAAAGATGGCGGCGACAAATTTTTGGGGCGTTGGCTACCTTTTTCCTAATATATAGTATGAATAAACCGTTCCGGTGGCTTAGAGTGATTCGACCGTCATTCTTATTTTTTAAAAAGGAAATCGTAATTCGTGCGATAACCATCAATATGTAAGCATGCTTTTGGTCGTATCTAAGTTATTTGCCTGGAGTATCTCATTGTTTTAACTCATCGCTTAAATCAAATACTAGAAACGACCAAGCCGGATTGCGGCCAGCACGAGGTTGAATAGGTTATGTTTTTACTTTAAGGCAGGTACTTGTACAACGATGTTGATATCGCAGTACCCAAATAGCCGTATTTCTGAATCACATTTGCATAAGTGGGTCGCATTGTTCTATCTGTTATTTGTCGAAATGTGTTATGCACACTGAATTTGTAAATTTTATTCGTGCTGTCAATAAAACACCTCTGTTCGAGTAAGGGTCTACAATGATCTACCGCTTTAACTCACTGCTAATAGAATGAACACTGGAAATGCTTCGGACATTTGCGTACAGTGTTTTGTGTCTTTCGGCACTTAACTGGCACCAAATTTCATGAAAATCTTACGATCCAGGATGCGATTTCATGGCCCGTAGCCATAGAAATTCCGGCTTGACGACCGGCGGGCTCAAGCTAGTCGACCCGGGATTGGTAGCATGAACCTTGCCGGGCCATAAAGGGACAGGCATCATCACGTTTCATGTGAAGACTCGAGTTTGGTCTAATTGCACTTTAACGTTTTGTTAAATGTGTAGTGACAGAATGAGAGCAAGCGTTCCAGACGTGAAGGGCAAGTTTCGGCTGCTGAAGGAAACTCTGGCCACTGGCATCTGGGAAGATTGTGCTCCTCAGCCTTGGTTGGCAGACTATCTAGGAGAAGGAAAACTCGGAATAAAAACCATCACTAGGAATGGGCGACCTAGTGTTCCTTTACAGTCCTCATATAACCATGACAAGTACAACTTCAAGGAAGCTGTATTGCTGATTTCGCCTTGCCCGAATGCTAACTTGGCCATAATGGTGTTGTGGAGAGGTTTAGTTTGCCTCATTTCTGTAAGTTATCCTGATAAATTTACTCATAGTAGCAAGGTTTTCCTTCTCTCTCTACCCCTCTCCCTCTCTCGTAAATCTCAATAATAATTTGTCTAAATTCACTTATATACTTTTTTCACTCCTTATGGTTATATGGCAGTGAAACATTAGTCACTTGACTTTTGTGTGGCTGGACATGATGATGATGCGATTTCATATTTGTTTCGTAGCAGATTCAGCGTGATGAAAAGCTTTGGTATTTTTAGAGATAGAGTACATGGTCTTAAGTATTATCATCAAAGTATAAACCTAGGCTCGCTTAAAACTTTGATTAATAACGCTTCAGATGCTATTTGGTACACCATAGGCTGTAGTTTGTTGTTGCCCAACCGAAACATATGCGAACAGGAAGGCTTTCTGTTTATTGGTGCCGTTTTCGGTGCAAGTATCTTCGGACAGAATAGGATGAGTCACAAGAAGCGGAATTTATGGAAGCCAAAAAAAAACAATTTACATTTGTTAATTAGACATGTAGAGCACCAGGAGTAATCTCACGTTGCATGGTCAGTAGAAATAAATCGGCATCTTACTAGAATTTGATTCATCTGTGTATGATAACTTGTATGATATAATATATGCTTCGGTTACATCACTACGCCTTGTTGCAAGATGCTGAATTTAGTCAGATCACCAAAACCAGGTTAAATTTAAGTAGAAAATTGAATATCCTGATTGTGACACATCCTAGTTGTTTCTATGAATTTTAAAGCACGGAATACTTCTCGCAGCCCACTTTATTCAATCTGTCTATGCTTTGTATTTGTGGCCAATAGTTAAAAATGAAACAGTTTGTAGGGTGTGCTTTCCGCTGAAAAATGTTTCTAAAACAGGATGAAAAAATAACCCAAGTAAAAATGAAGACTACAGGCGCAAACACCTTGTTGGGTACAACATAGGCCAGGTAATTGATCTATTCCATGTCATGCAACATATTTCGTTGTGAGCTTATGATGGTGTTGTGATTGCAGAAAATGAAGAATAGTTTTAGATAGCTATTTATTTCCCTCAATATGTTTCCATTCAGTAGGGGTCCAAAGCCACAATCATCGCGAACAAAAATTTTGATTTAGAGCTTAAGAATGTACTGAAAGGCGACCTGATGCCAGTCTTAAACATATTTATCCAACTAGGATCTCTAGTCACCAGACGAATTGACTTTCGACAAAGTATCATTACGTTGTAGCGTAGCTTATAAACCAAAGACAATGTTGTGTCCACCTATATTGGATGGTCCATGTACCTGTATGCCGTCTGTGTTTATTATCAGTGTATCGTCCAGACGAGACTTAATTATGCCTAATTCTGCAGTTAAATTATTCATTTAAGAAGTCAGTCCATGAATCAACGTTTCTAACCCATCAGAAGCCATTTTAAATGTACCACATATGCTTTATTTTTACTCAATTATATATAGAATTTTGCTTGCATATCGAGCATCGATTTAATAAAACAAATTCACAAATATTAATTAATTTATTTTCACTTCGGTTCGAAGTCTGCTTTTATCATTAGGCTGACTGCAAGGAATTTCTGTTGAAATAATGTCTGCCCTAGATAAGACACTTTGTTCATTATTTGTCTAAAAGGTGGCCATTGCCACATCTTCCCCCCCTCTGGAATCGGCTTTGGCACTCTGCTTAAACGATCAAGTGCAACAGCTCGTGGTCCATCGGGCATGCTAACAAAAACTGTTTTGTGCTCTGAGTCCACCCTCTCCACGCGATATGGCCCATTATTGACAGCCTGCAGTGCCATGGGCTCGACCTTCGCGACCATGACATAGTCGCCGATCTTTAGGCGAGTGCGTGTCGGTTGCCTTGCATAGCCTTGTCGCTGTGTGGCGCCTACATATTCAGTTAACTGTTTTAGTCGGTCCTGAATATCCGCTATGGTGCAGCGCTCATGGGATCCTTGGATTACAGGTTCACCTGGCAGTCTTATGTGTCCTCCATAGACCATGGTCGTTGGAGCAAATCCTGTAGCTGTTGAGACTGTAAAGCGCATGGCCCGCTCGACCAAATGTAATTTGTCTCTCTACGTTCCCGGGCTCTCGTGGCACCAACATCGCAGTACCTCTTTCATCGTCCTATGTGCGCGCTCAGCAGTCGCATTGATTTGCGGGTGATAAGTGGCTGTGCGGGAATGCTTTATGTCAAGGTCTTTGCACCACTGATTAAATTATTTCGACTCAAACTGTGCGCCTTGATCGGTAACAATAACTTGTGGTGCACCGAATCGACTGAGCCATCGCTCTTCTAAGCACGTTAAAATCTTTTCTGTTGTGATCTTCTTCAGTGGACACCCCACCGTGAGCTTCAGGCAGTGGACCTGCCAGGTCGATATGCAGAAACTCGTTCCGTGCAGTGGCATTGAAAGCAATCGGAGTGACTTTCGCGTTTTTGTGGTTTACAACGTTGGCATGTAGTGCACTGTTGACAATAGCTACGAATTTCTTTGGACATGTCAGGCCAATACAATCGTGACTGCAATGTCTCAATGAGCCGCCCAGCGCCGGGATGTCCTAACGTTTCATGCCAAAAGGCCATTAATTCTGTTCTTATAGATTCTGGCACAACCATTGCACTGTTTGTCCTTCTTTCCGCACCAACAGGCCGTTCTGTAGACTCAACGTTTTATATGGTGCAGACACCACTGTGCCGTTTTTTAATTGATTGACTATTTCCTGACATGTAGCATCTCTTCCCTGTTCTTCAGAGACTTTTATAAGCGGCGAAACCCACACAGCGGAAATTCTGCTGAGCGCATCAGCTGCCGCATTCTCGATTCCTGCTCTATGATGAATTGATATATCGTACTCTTCTAGTTCTTCAATGGCTCGATGTACTCGTTTCTTCTCAATACATAGTGATCTCCAATGCACTAGCGCTTTGTGGTCGGTAAAGACGTCCACGTGTCCCCCGATGACAAAATATCTAAACTTCCGTAGCGCCCATTGTACGGCAAGTAATTCCTCTTCTGTGACGGTATAGTTCTGTTCCGCCTTAGTGAGTGTGCGACTTATATATTGCGCAGGACGTCCGTCAGCTTGTAACACCGCTCCTATCCAAATATCTGACGCGTCTGTAACAATTGACATATTACCTACCGGGAAAGTCAAAATAGTTGCCTCTATTAATTTCTGCTTGCATAGCACAAACGCTTCTTGAGCCTCCTCCGTCCAACGAAACGGTATCTTGGCACTAGTTAACTTAGATAAGGGTTGTTGCGTAACCGCCATCCCTGCGAGGTATGGTCTATAGAAATTCACCATACCAATAAACCGGCGCAATTGTTTTCTAGTAGTAGGCACCGGATAATCCCTGATAGGTTGTACATTCGAATCTAACGGCATGCATCCGTCCACTGAGACTAAGTGCCCCAAGAACCGCACTTCTTGACCTATCTGAACCTTTTCTGGATTAAAGTGTAATCGCCATTCTACAGCTTTGGCTAACATCTTCTGCAGCCTAACACGTAATTCGTTTTCAGTAGTGGCCCATATAATAACATCGTCTACGTAAGCTGTTGTACAAGTTAAGTCAGACACGAACGAGTACATCATTCTTTGGAACACTTTCGGTGTGCTTTTAAGGCCAAATGGTACCCGGGTGAATTGGAAATGACCTTGGGGTACTTGTACCGCTAACTTCCATCGGTCTTCGGGCCGCACGCCTATTTGCCAAAATTCCTGTTTAAGATCAAGCACGGCAAACCATTTGCCTCCCGCTAGCTGTAGGAACAGATCACGCAGAGCCGGCATAGGATACGGGTCTGGTTTAGTCACTGAGTTCAATTGCCTGAAATCAGCCGCCGGTCGGAGCGAACCATCCTTTTTCGTAACGTAAACCATTGGAGCACGAAAAACAGATGATGACGGGTCAAGAACGCCGGCTTCTATCATTTCTTGGGTTGCTTGAGTCGCTGCTGCTAATTTCTTTGGAGGAGCACCATATACTTTTGGTGGTTCGTAACCTTCATTTAATTCTAGCCATAGCTTAAACTGGTCGACCGTCGGCCCTGGACATTCGCTGCAATCAGGCAGTTGGAATATAATGTTATATTGGTTTCAAAGATTCTTCCACCACCCAGGCAGACAACTGGTCTCCTCCTGCATCTTAGGGTTACATGTAGACTTTATTGAATTTATTCTCTCAGGCCTCGATATGCATACACGCTTATTTTGACATTCTATCGTCTTAAACCATTTTCTAATGAAATCAAGTCCCAATAAGGGTGTTTGCGTATTCGCAACAACAAAAGACATATGATAGACATTTTCATTTATTAACAACTTCGTGTCACACTCGCCCACAGCCACCATCGATGCGCCCGATGCCTGACATAAACTTGCTTTCGTAGGTTTTATATTGTTCAATGGCCAAGTCAATGGTAGTACCGACACATCTGCTCCAGTATCCAATTGCATTATTACTGGCTGTCCGTTGAAGAGTTCTAAAAATTTAACTTTAATAAAAATCCTTACATTTGGCAACGTTTCCCATACTTCTTTTTATTCAAAGGCCATCTGATTCGGAACACTTTTTAGGTTGTTATGCTAGTCTTCACTCGATATACCCCTCGAAGCCTCTGATGGATTAATATTTGTGCCCTGATCTCGACCACCTTTATTTGTGAGATTGTAAACCCTGTTTCCGCACTGAACTGGCCGATCCTTATGAGCAGTATACTGGTTTTGCTGACGCTCAGATGACGTATTCGTCGAAGCTGGTGTCCTTAAATATTGACTTCGCTTCCAGGCCACTGGCTGTTGCCGTCTGTCGCGGAATTGATTATTATGCCGCGAAGAATTCTAATACGGTATGGCGCTCCTGCCAGATGTTGTAACCGGACCCATGCGTGAAGTTAAAGATTCCTCTTTGTTTTTCATCATGGCCGAACTTTGAAGAGCCTGAAGCCTCTCTTCCAGGCCTCCCTGGGCGCTGGTTATTGCACCTTTACTGGTAGGATCCAGCAGCATGAACATGATGGCCTCATGCGGTTGCAACCCGGGTAAAGACTCAGTTAGCTTCGAGAACCACCGCTTGATACGTTCCATGGTATCCAGGGGCATCTCACCCAGTAATGGTTTGAGGCTGTATAATTCTGAGAACACCTCTTGAGTCCTGGCTCGGAAATGATCCAACACTCGTCTTTTGTACACTTCATACGTGAGGTCAACCTGCAATTCCAATTGGACTGCTACTGTCCGGTCCACTAATTCTTGGACAGCCACACGCACAATAGGTGCTTTTAATGTAAAGTTTTGGGCTCAAACTGATGCTTCAAATTTTTCGAACCACAACTGTGGCCTTTCCACATCTAGTGGTGCCAGCATGGGCTTAAACTCTGATGACGGTCTGAAATAACTCGTCGATTCGGCGCGATCGCCATTTTTGTGTCCACCTATATTGGATGGTCCATTTACTCGTATGTCGTCTTTGTTTATTATCAGTGTATCGTCCAGACGAGACTTAATTATGCCTAATTCTGCAGTTAAATTATTCATTTGAGAAGTCAATGCCTGAATCAACGTTTCCAACCCATCAGAAGACATTTTAAATGTACCACAAATGCTTTATTTTTACTCAATTATATATAGAAATTTGCTCGCACAACGAGCATCGATTTAATAAAACAAATTTACACATATTAATTAATTTATGTTCACTTCAGCTCGAAGTCTGCTTTTATCATTGGGCTGACTGCTTCATTCTTATACGGGCGCTTCTGCGAGGAATTTCTGTTGAAATTATGTCTGCCCTAGATAAGACTCTTTGTTCATTATTTGTCTTAAAGGTGGTTATTGCCACAGACAGTATGAACGGAAAGCATAATTTCATGCACATTCGTTTTGTGCTTACTGGCGACTTATCAGTTGGAGCGGGTATTACGTCCTTTACCGGCTTCTCCTGAAAACAAGGTTTTCCCAAGGAAGGACATAAGATAAGTCAAAGAACTTCAAGTTAAGAAAGTATATACGACTCGTGTAACCAAATATAAATATCAGAAATTATACTTATGAAAAGTGATATATGCAAAGCTTTAATGAAAGATTTATACAGCTTATCCTCAAAATTCAGATAGGCCTTTAAGAAAATAGATGATGGCACCGATAAATCAAGAAAAAAGCCCTCAGAATAAAAGAAAGAAAATAAAGCGAATACAGGAATAAAACACGAACAAATATAAATTAATCAGGACAAGTACTCAGGACAGATCTTTGGGGAAGCATGACATCATTCAATTCAATATATGACAGTTAAATACTGTTTGTTGCGAAGGATATATATGCAAGTATGTATTAGGTTTTGCGAACCTAGTAACAAATTAGTTCAGTTGCGACCAGAAGGATAAACCAAAGGCAGCATGAACGGAAAGTATAATCTCATGCACATTCGTTTCGTGCTTACTGGCAACTCATCAGTAGGAGCCGGTATAGTGGTTAAATGGCGTATACCAGCTCCTCGATGAATCGCGAAGTAAGCACAGAACAGATATTGCATTGAGATTAAATTAAGTTCATAACGCCTTGCATATATATTAGTTTTCCGTAACAAACAGTATTTAACTGTAATATATTGAATTAAATGATGTCATGCTTACCGCGAAATGTGATAACTGATATCGATCAAGGCCAGAGTGTATGGATTTACTGAAATAACAGGTGTTCATAAATAGTTGTAATTCTCAATTTCGGTGAACTATAGCATACATTGATATCCATCATGTTAGTACCATTTACCTTTTCGGTGCAATAATGTTGGTATCGGTTACTGACACATTAGTCATGGTGTTAGTATCCTTTTGCAGACTTGGTATATATATTGTGTAGTGTGAGTTAGTGATGAAGTCGCATTGTCGAAGAATTTACATGGTGTTAGCTTCACTACTGCAGGTTTACACATTCGTCTAGGAAACTGTACCGTCCTATTATCCCACATTCCTCACCCAAATATATAATGGTTAAAGGGCGTAATACCGGCTCCTACTGATGAGTCACCAGTAAGCACGAAACAAATGTGCATGTGATTACACTTTCCGTTCATGCTGTCTTTGGTTTATCCTTCTGGTCGCAACTGAACTAATTTGTTACTAGGTTCGCAACACCTAATACATGCATCTATTGTAATTGTCTGCCTATTTCACTAAACTTTTGAGGTGACCGATATTAACTTCTTGTATGGACAGTATTGTAAATCACGTTTGTATTCGATTCATTTTAATTAATTTGGTGCTGAACGTCATGAAATATTGCCCAAGAACAGAATTTACAAGTCGAGCAGTTCTACATAAACGCTCTCTCATGTAACAGGACTGTCAATATTTTTTAATGTAATGACGATTGTTTGTTGGCGCTTTATTTGAAAAGGAAAATCGCATATCCAACTCATCAGGCTACCGAAGCAACATTCGCGGATACCAAGAACTACAATTGTAGATCGACTAATTAATCCCTCCACGCCGTGCCTTCACTACCTAAGATAAAATATTCAGTGGAGAGGCCCGGGTTCCTCTGATTTATTGGTGTGGGCTCTCTTAGAACCTACCGCTCGGGAGATCTAAATTGACGTTGATGCTTGTTTGCCTGCATGTAAGCATGAATTTCTATATCGTCGTACGGAAAAGTTTTGATGCCTTTTTCAAGGCTCAGCATATTATTTACATCATTTTAAATATCAAATTATTTTTTATTACGCAATAACTATTTTTTAAATGGTGGCTGATTTTTATAACTTACGATCGGCTATTGATCAAAGGAAGGCTTGCTCTTTAGTTTCCTTATAAATGTGCGTCGGTATGCAATTCTATCTTTAAAAGGAATTACGTTAACTCGCTTTCTGATCAGTTTAATATGCCTTAATTTGGCATAAAACTGGCTATTTAAATCAAAATGCTTTCAAAGTTTGTATTCAATAATTTAATAAAGTTAAAATCTGATTTTTAACTTCTAGTGTGAACATTTTTTTCGATCTCAAGTAAATATTTGAGCTTTAAATTTTGTTTAAACAATTAACTTTGTCCCTATTCTTTTTAAGGTAATGTCTGAAGATTGTTTTATTGAATTGCCTAGTGTGATTTTCACATTTAGAGTATCCACGATTTTATTTCGTTTGAAGTAGATTTGCACTATCAGTTTTGCAAAGATCCGATTAATCCCCATTTCCATGTACGCATCAAGTTTGTCATCGTGCGTACTTTGCATAAATGATAGTGCATATCTAATAACCACGAGAGAAAACTACGGATATTGCAATGTCTGACAAAGTGACATATAATAATGTACTACCTTGTTGAATTAATTTTCTGGCAATTGCTTACGCGGTTTGTGTTCAGAAAAAGAATCCAAACGTGTGTGATCTAGCCACGACAAATGGCTGTCTGTCTGGTGGTGCAGAATTTGATATTGCTGAGGAACTTAGTAATGCGCTTACACTACAAACCTGTCTAGAAAGCAGCCTACCTCTGCACGATTTGACAAGCAGGGCGGCCATGCGAGGAATTCGTTCGGATCATCAAATATCAGCTTGTTCGCATGGCGCGTACACTGAAAACTTACTTGGTGGACAAAAACACGGTTTGAGGCCTACGCGAGGACGAGCGCATTTATCTCGTATAAAGACAGGCAACAAGAAGAAGTCCCACAAATATGCATAAAATAAAGTAGGACAAGTTTCTGTACAGAAGAATTTTTATTTCTTTTACTAATTTCTTTTAAATATCAAACTGTAATGATGCCGATGCCTTATTTGCTCTAGTGGCATTTGGCCAAAATGCTCATATTTATGGAATAATATCCTTTCGAAATTGGAACAAAATCGAGTAATTATTTAGTTTCTTGAGACCGTATTTCACATCGACGTTTGTCTTTATTATTGTGTGACTGTTATTTATATATTTATCTGTTACAGTTTAGATTAAGCCGATGTCTACTGAGATCCATTGGAAATCGTTTCTACTTGTTTAAAGGTAGCACTCGCTCCAGGCTACATTCATCTCAAAACCTGTTTTGAATCTTTCTAGATTTAAGGCTTACATATTAAGCTTAACTATTTGATAATCTGACGATAATCAGGCGTGAATTTAACATGCTGTGATAATGCTTTTAATAATTATTATTTAAAATATTATTTCTTGGACGTGCGACAGTTAGTGTTTTGTGATTCATGGTTATTTGTTCAAATGATTAACCGAAACAATAACAGTTAATGTTTAATATTTTGAGGGTAACTGCAGAGCTTTTTTAGAGAAATAAAGCATTGGTTTTTCTGTGTTGCTTATACAATTGAAATTTTCTGGAAAGCGTGCTGATGATGAGTTTTTTTTAAAATTTGGCTAGTACTTTACCTTTTGTGTGTCTATTTAACGTAAATATCTGTTCGGATGTATTTCATTATTTACGCGTTTCAGTTGGCTAATTTACTATAAAAAATAAAAATTCAATTACTTTGGCCTTTACTCAACTTCATTGTATTACCACATTTTTATATAAACTTGAACGATGTTAAACTTCTGTGATAATAGCTATGACTCGCATTTATGAAACAGGTTTGGCGCGTCTCAAAGGATGTATAACCCTAAGTGATATAGTTAGCTACATATACATATCGCTTTTCGCGTCATGGAGCTAATTAATTACGTGATCTTTGTGCGAAATAATTTTTTTATGACTGTTGTCAAAATAGTCATCGTATATTTATAGCCATTCTTCTGAGACATGCCGTATATTGTAAGCTAATTTCACCGACCAGTTGACAAGTAAATGAGTGTGTTACATTTTGTTTTAACTTTTGCATTTATACGTACCGACAGATCTCGTAATATTCATTGAACGTTCCATAGATAAGCACGGGTCTGTAACTGTAATGCATTCAATTAAACACAATGATCATCTCATATACACCCATCTGAATGAAATTATGGTAATCTCAGTATTTTTAGACGTTTCTGTATGTATGCGTATTCGTAACGGTGAATCATTTAGTTGAATGTAATTAAATGTACGCGCACATTCGTCCTAGTTAGCTATACGTTGTCGTTTAATACGATTTTATGTTCCATATCAGAAGTGGCCATAACGACCTTTTCAATTTGTTTAGAATTTGACTTATCGAGATGGGATATTATTGAGCGAACTTAATGGATTTCTGTCATCAAAACAACCTCGTATGCGTATTTTAATTTATCATGCCGGTGGCCGCTGATCTCCTCTCATGGGAGTGTTGTGGTGACCGAAAAATGCATAGACAACATACGCGATCACGGTGAGACCAATACGATATTATATTCGAACGACGAATTTATTCGAAAATGTAGAGTTATCGGAGTAGGCGTCACGCAATAGACGAATTTTGAATAGGACACCATAATCAAGTATAGATAGCCTTCTCCTCAATTTTAATCGTTACATGGAGCAGTAATGGAAATGGATTCTTCGGTTAAAATACTGTTCATATCGATGGATTGAGCAACTGGAAAAGCTGTCGCCTGGCGTACTTGGTTGGGGATAACTTGCATATGTCTAACAAAAAGTGGTCGATCTGAGAACGACAGATATATCTATCTGTAGAGATATTAGCCGGATTTATTAGGCGAAAATAGATAGATAGAAAGATAAGTCCAGCATTAAAAAGGTTAAAGATCAGATCAAGTTTGGACAGCCTGTCGCCGTTATAATAAATAATCTTAGCCAGGGTCCACCTTCGCACAGGCTCATTTTCCGCACAATCTTGAGAAGAAACAATTGGATGTAGAAACGCCACTGAAGATAAAATGCCAGATCTGATAGATTGTCAAAGAAAGCATTATTTTCATTAGCAGTACGGCGTAGGTTTGACGCATACACAATTACTACTCATAGGAGCAAGTTGCTAACTCGGAGTCTAGAAAAAGCCAAACAAGGGTATATAACCCCATTCTAGTAAACCTTTTCAACACTGGATAACAGGTAGTCTGTACCATACATGGTCGGATAACTCTTATATTTGGATAGCGGGAGAAATATCGCATTTTCAAATGTGGAGTGTGGAAAGCAATTCATTTCTCCTGATGCGAAGAAATTCGAATATCATGCCTATGCAGTTAAGAATCGGTACGAGCCAGATTAGCTGACAAGGCGAGATCGACCACATTACAAGAGCCAACGCAAAAAATAGCGTAAAGGTTAGGGAGCACATGAAAACCAGTAAATGCTGACAGAAGTCTACCATGTGCATTTTAGCGCGTGCTCTGATCATGTTAAAATGTCTCGTAGCTAATTACCTAATTCTCGTTCACGTAAGTATAACATTCAATTACTTATGTTGTCGGAGTCGAGATGCTTATCGGATAGTAACTGACTTCTGATTGGAGGGTTTAAGTTATTAATTGATTCATATACCCTCCAATGGGTATGTGACGATATTGGTCCTTCATAAAATTTGTATTAGGATTCTTCGACAATGGGAGTTTTAATTCAAGTAGCCTGTTTTAGCTCACCAATCCCTGCGTATCGGTATTCGCAGTATAGAATCGTATTTATTTATACACAGTGGTTATCTATGAATTGCAAAATAGAAAATAGGTAAGTAATTTCCGGTCGAGATGGGGGATTATTAATTATTGATCCTGCTCTTAAATCCTGTGATTCCTGAGTACATGTCTCGATATAAACCTAAATATTATTTTAAAATGTCTCACGAAGTAGCAAAACGACCGTCAGAGAAATTTACTCACGCGTCTCGGCTATCCACAGTCGTCATCAGAGTACGAATATAAACTGACCAAGCGTAATTTCTGAGCATTTAAACAATAATTTATTGCGCGAGTGTTGGTAAGAATTTTTAAATCAAGTTTACGAGCTTTAAGTAAACACAAATCCCATTGTATTTAACCAGTCGTCGAACACCAACGAAACTGCTGCCAGTCGCAACGCACTTACGCGTTTCGAGCTTCCATAATCATCATCAGATTACGGCGGCAAACTGACTAGCGAGGATCAAACCACAGTGCATATATATGGAAAGAAAAGTAAGATATGCGGCTCTCACCTCTAGTAGTCTTGCATACATTGTACGTGACTGGAAATGTCGGCTGCACAATTTCTATGCAATCACGAACATTAGCTGTTTGTAGCTTTCGCCACACACATATATATAGACAATACAATTAAACAATAATTGATTGCGCGGGTGGTGATAAAATTTTAAAAAAATCAAGTTTATGAGCTTGAAGTAAACACCAGTCTCATTGTATTTAATCAGTCGTCGAACAACAACAAAACTACCGCCAGTTGCAACGCACTGACGCGTTTCGACCTTCCATGATCATCATCAGAGTACGACAGCAAACTGACTAGCCATAATCAAACCGAATTGCATGTATATGGAAAGAAAAATTCGATAATCGGCTCTCACCTCTAGTAGTCTGGCATACATTGTACGTGACTCGAAATGTTGGCTGCACAAATTCTATGCAGTCACGAACATTAGCTGTTCGTAGCTTTCGCCATATATATATATATATATATATATATATATATATATATATATATAAAGACACTACAGTTAAACAATAATTGTTTGCGCGGTTGGTGGTAAAAATTCTTTAAATCAAGTTTGCGAGCTTGAAGTAAACACCAATCCTATTGTATTTAACCAGTCGTCGAACAACAACGTACAATGTATGCAAGACTACCAGAGGTGAGAGACGCATATCTAATTTTGCTTTCCATATACATGCACTGCGGTTTGATCCTCGCTGGTCAGTTTTCCGTCGTACTCTGATGATGATCATGGAAGGTTGAAACGCGTCAGTGCGTTGCGACTGGCGGTAGTTTTGTTTTTGTTCGACGACTGGTTAAATACAATGGGATTGTTGTTTACTTCAAGCTCGCAAATTTTATTTAATGAATTTCTGTGCATTCAAAAACATGGTTACTTCAGCTCTCACAGCGCATACATGTATTTTGTGCAACTAAGCAATAATGGTTGACGACTATGTGTGATTGCCGAATTTCTTAATTTGTATTTTGGTGAAGCATATTGTGGTTCGATACCCAGTAGTTGGGTTGCCGTCGTGCTTTGATGCTGACCATGGTAGGTCAAAGCACATCTGTACGTGTGACAGGTTACATACTTCGCAAGTTCGAAAGCCTTATCGGATTGTATTGAGCCTGTGCACAGATTTTTTGGCACATTTAACATAAATCGACTCTGATGCATCAAGTTGTATATTTCATGGTTATATATATAGACTGTAAAAGAACACTAGGTCGCCCATTCCTAGTGATGGTTTGTATTCGGAGGCAACCAGCTGTGGTGTTCGTCAAGGTTGCCCACCTTTCCCCATTTTTTTAATCGATGCTATTATAATAAACACTCCCACACATTCAGGATGCTGGAGTTGAAGTTCTCCTGGGCGGTAAACTAGTCGATCTTGACTATGCGGACTATATCGTACCATTATTTGACAATCGGGATGCTGCCCAGGCCACCTTGAATAGATTAGCAGACGTTTCATCTTTCGGTATGAAATTCACACCCTCTAAATGTAAGATACTGTTGCAGGATCACCCACCACTTACTCCAACGTTGCGACTGCAGAATGTAGATCTAGAGATAGTCGACAGGTTTATATATCTTGGGAGCTCTATCATTAAAGCAGGAAATATGTCCGACGTGGTGAGAATACGAATTGTGAAACCCAGAGTAGCTTTCTCAAATCATCGTCATCTTTGGAGAAACGCAAATAATTCATTTTGCCTTTAAGGTCATGTTTACAATGCATCTGTTCGCGCAGTCTTACTATACCCTAGTGAAATTTGGTCTTTTAGAGTTGATGATATGAGGCGCTTTCATGCATTCGATCATCTTTGTTTGAGAAGTAAAGCACATGTTGGTTACCAACGACAAATAACTAACGTTGACATCCGTAGACGTATTTTTGGATCTGCTAATAAGTTCTCTTTAGAAAAACAAATAAGGCTCCATCAAATTCGTTGGCTCGGTCACGTTTTGCGTATGCCCTCATTTCAATTTCCCAGTATAGCACTATTCTCTCACCCAGCACCAGATTGGCGTAAGAAACAAGGTGGGTAGATTTTGACATGGCAGAAACTGTTGAAGTCACTTACATCCAAATCGGGTTGTATAGAATCCACACGTCTGCTAGGATGGGGCCCTCGTGCGCATCATAGTTCTTGGTTAGAAACCCTTAGCGATATGGCATCAAATCGATTTCAGTGGCGATCTTGTTGCAGATGTCTAGTAGAATCATCTTTGCAACTTTCTTTTCTTAGTAGGGCAAAGTTAGCTGCGAGGTTTGGTTTGTTTATGACGTGATACAGTGAAATCCGTAAGGAAGCTGTATTGGTGATGTTTCCTTGCCCGAATGCTAACATAGCCATAATGGTGTTGTGGAGAGGTTTAGTTAGCCTCATTTCTGTGAATTGTCCTGATAAATTTACTCATAATAGCTAGATATTCCTCCTCTCTGCCTCTCTCTCTCTCTACTCGTAAATCTCACTAATAATTTGTTTTAAATATTATTTCCGCTTTCAATTATATAAATTTTCACTCCTTATAGTTATATGGCAGTGAAACATTAGTCACATTTGACATTTGTATGGCTGGATATGATATATATATATATATAAACCCTAATTTTTGAATTATACACGTTTAGAACGTGAAATTGTGCATAAGTATAAAATTACATTCAATACGCTAATCTGTTACTAGGTTCGCAACACCTAATACATACTTGAATACATGAAGGATTCCACAACTCTACCCATCGATGAGAGCAGAAACGAGCATTTAAGATTTTAAACTTTTTTACGATCAATTTTATGCTTCTAACTAATATATTACAAACAGGTTTTCACAATATTTTTACCGTTTATTTATCGTTCTATTTAACTAATAATCCGCAATTACTCATACAAATTTGCGGGCTTGAAATAAACCAATCTAACATTTAACTGGTCGCATAAAAGTTAAGATAATTTTCCGTTAAAGGTCCTGAGGTGTTTGGATATTTCTGTGTAACCAGCCGAGCATGTGGACCTAGACAATTAATGCATAATGTTTATAGTAGCTGGCTTACTGGTTAGCTTACGTATATTCATTTGTCTAAGAGTTTGGATGTAAACCATTTGACAACTTTTTTTGCATTTGTTTGACGATAACAATCAATTTAAAACCGTTTGCATAAAAACGAAAAACACAGTTAAATTAGAAAGATATTTTGCGTAGAATAGTTTCACAGATACTTGTTTCCAATATGATAATGCTCATTCTCTTCGCCGTTAAGTTTTCCTTTTATTTCTACATCATCTCCCCAAATGGGACTACAGATGTCACTCATTATGAAAGTTCGGGGTTGGCTAATAGAATTCTTAAGTTGAAGACGATGTCATGTTTTGTTTAAACCTACGTTTCGAAAACTAGTTATTTGAAAGAAACGTATTGTTTCAAAACTTTTCGCTGCGTTCAATGAGATACTTAGTGGTGTCCATTTTAATAATAAATTAATCAGAACATTTTTTTACTTACAATGCCTTGTTCCTTTGACAAAGGGAATAAGTCATATAGTTGTTTGCCAAGTGGTGGCGTGTTCGAATTTTAGCCACATTGGTCATGGATACTAAAGTGGATTACCGAATAATGATGAAACCATGTTCAATTAGAACGATTTAATTGACTATTATATGCGAAAAATGTTTATGAAATCAAAACTGGCTTCGATACGTTGATTCTAAATATGTAATATATATATATATATATATATATATATATATATATATATGTGTATATAGGTATATATATATAATGTGATACTCTTACTTACCTTGCTCATAAAATAAGGAAAATATTCCGATTTACGTCTTCGTCAGCTTTATTTCCAGTTCTATTTCTTATAATACCATTAGGTAAATAATTTAACAGGCATTATAAATAAACCATCATTGATTACGCAGGCGGTCATAAAAATTGTGTAAATCAAGGTTACGATCTTGTTATAAACACCAATCGCATTATATACACATTCTTCAGTATAAACTAAGCATTGTAAATGTGGAAAAGGCAGTTTATCGTACGCAGCAAATTCTGGACGGTAATTGAAGGGTTCACAATAAAGACGAAATCAGTCAACCGAATTATTTGCCATTTCTACATTACACAATGCTTATTTTATACTGGCAAACATGTTTATAATGGGATCGGTGTTTATATCGAAATCGCAACCATGACTTCAAAAGAGATTGTAAATGTGGCTACAATTATGTTTGAACAAAAATATTTTATATTTTGTTACGACCTGTTTAATTGCAACTACAGCATAATCATTGTCTTGCCTATGAAAAGAATGATAAATTAAATTAGCAACTTTTATGCGAAAAGTTTCAAGTCTTGATTGTCACAATGTAGGTTATAGAAAAAAAATTTTAATATAAAGGTTGGTGAAAGAACGTTCCGAGATTCGGCGTAAAATGAAAAAAATCCATGTAAATAAAATTACACAAACATGCATTTAGAATATGTTATATAAAACTGAATCAGTTTCAAGATTTGGAATGGAATAATTCACAATTGTATATAGTTTATTTATATGTAGGCTCATGTTGATTTGATAAGAAAATACAATCATGATGATGATAAATGAAGAGATTAGTTTGCCATTTTACGAAGAAACTACACCAATGAATTCCTTCTTCCCATAGAAGAAGGATATAACAAATTGTAAATTTCAATTAAATACACAAAAAATAACTTTTTATAAAATAAAACACATCGAAGGACAACTACTGCGAACAAGCATTCACACACTATCAAGTGGGCATTTTCCAAATAAGACGTTCGCATATCGTGGAAATTTCACTAAGTTAAGGCAATTACCGCTAAAAGATATACTCGTGTTCTTGAATAATTGTAATAGGAGAAAAATATTTTCTGAAGCATACGATAGCTTCAATAGCCGTCTAGATAGTCTGGTTGTTTCAGAGGTAAACGGCGCCATACTTGATAGTTTTGATGATAACATTCCGAGGTTTGATTAGAGCCTAGTTCAGGATTGTGTTCTGACACACTCGCTGAAATGCTACATTTAGATTTAAATAAAATACATGTAATATAAAAATTTTAATTTAGTATATATGTTTGAGATTATTTTAACATGTCATATTTCGATGTCTAAGTTTGTCAACAAAGGATGATGACACAAAAACTGTATAACAAGCGTTTCATCATTAAATAAAAGTTGCAGGCTTGTTGTAAGCACCAACCTCATTGTCAGTATAAACTAAACACTTTTTAATGCAGAAAAGGCGATTGACCTAGTAGGCCGGTTGCTTTCTCATTGGGGACATTTCACGAACTGTCCAGAATTAGCCGTGGACAGAGCTCTAGTTGTATTGCCATTTTTCATTGAAAAATTCTTTGGGCCTTTTTCAAGTTCACTTTTTCTAAGACATAATTTTAACTGAATGCTTACGTATAAAATAATCGTCTCTAAATGAAAATCATTGTCCTCCACAGTTGGCCATATGATAGAAAAATCTCGGCTTTTCAATGGAACGCTCAGCCTTTCCAGTTGTTTCCGCAATTGATTATTGCGGAACAATTGATAGCACTCTGAGGTCGGTAAAATCTTGTTTCGCTTACATTTCGAGCTACATAGCTTGTCTTTTTCCTTGATAGATTGGTTCTTACTGGTCCCGTCACTCCTAAGTTTCTCCACACCTTAACCGTCCACCAAAAATGCCGAATTTTTTACGACTTTTTTAAACGTCTTTTCTCGTTCCCTCCTCAGGACATTCACACAATAATCACAGAATAAACAACTTGTGTCAAATGCTGTTTTTAAGTGATTATTGTAAATGCCCTCAGGATGGAACGAAAAAGGACAATCCGAGGCGTGGGAAATTCAGCAAACCTCGGTAATACAGCACTTTAGCTGGACAGAAAACGTGTGGACGGCTTAAGCGTAAAGGGACCAGTGAGAACACATCTATCAAGGAAAAAAACATGCTGTGCACCCGGAAATGTAAAGGAATCAAGATTTTACTTGTCTAAAAGTGCTACCAGTTTTCTCCTAATAGTCAGATGCGAAAAAAACTCGAACAATGACAGCGCTGTGCATATAAAAGAATCTTTTAAGATATAGACACTCCGTCTTAGTTCGGACAAAATGACAAGCAGAAAAAACTAAATAAAATTGCAGAATCAAATCAACTTTAATACCAGGAAGATAGTGAAACAGATCGCAACGTCTATAGCAGATAATAAATTTTTTTTAAATCGTAAAGCCAAACCAATTGGCACGAATCGCGCAATGCTGTATGAAGTTTCATAATTATGCAAATAAAGTCGTCCCGAAAAATTACTAAAGAGTCCAATAATGCATATTATCAATGCTCCGCTATTTTTTGTTTACACTTTTGAAGCCAATTCGAGGCATAGAATGTTACTCACTGCAAGCGATGCTTTCGAATACTCAGAAGAACCAAAGCGAACTCAATCAAACGATGGTCTCACTGGGCATAACATCGTCATGTAAACAAATTTCGTTATAAAAAATCAACGGAGATTCTTTGCCACTTAGTGCAAAGCAGATATCCGGATTGCCCGGTTTGCGTGATTGAAATTAAATACCTCCTATTGTTTGCACGTGATCTAAAGCATCGCTACTTTTCATTGTGTGTATGCACCGCATTGAATAAACTGGCTTAAAACATATACTTGTAGATTGCACTATATATATATTGGAAAAGTTGGCTGCATAAAATCAATGCACTCACGAAAATGACATTCTTGCAGACATCGCCAACCATAAATGTTATTTAGTTTAGCAATCATTGATTGGGAGGATGGTGATAAAATGTTTCACATATTATTTTAGAATTTCAGATTACCAAGGATCCTGTTATTTATCCAATCACATATCGGAAATCTTCCCTAAGGTAAACGTTTCGTCGTTTCTGGACGTTTAATGTTTTTCATTAATACATGGCGGAAAACTGACAAACGAAGATCCAACCTTAATGCAGTTAGGAAGTGCGGCCTTTACACATAATATTCTCGAATACACTGTATTTGACGGGAAATTTCAGCGACCTCCTATGGTCATTTTCAGAGCACGATGGCAGATTGACTAACGAGAATTAAGCCGTTACGTATTTTTAAGTTATGGAAAATCAGATATGCGGGTCCTATTTCATATATTCCCGCATACATCTTATCTGTGGGCTGTAAAATTTCTAAAAAGAAATGATCGTAAAATTTGTGAAATTTTCGCCTTCGTGTTTGCTATAACATTTAAAATTTATTGATAGCAAATCATCTGTTAGGAGCAGGTAGGGATGTGTTTCGACCTTGCATACGTACCTTGAGAATACGGCGCCAAACAGTTCCAGAAGATGATCTGGTAAAGGAATACAACAGACGCTAAATCAGAAATTGCTTATTATTTAAAATAAGTAGGGCAAAACTTGATCACATTTCCATTCTACGAAATTGGAGGTTTGAAAATTTTTAAACGTATATAAAATACTGTAAACCAAACAATAAGAATTGCCGTTAAATGCTAAAAAAAATCCACCAACACAATAATGTACTCGGTATGTTTCGAAATAAGACGTGTATTCAGGATGCACTTTAAACAGCTGTACAGAAGTCACAAGAGGAAACAGTAATAACAATTTAAGTGGGACAACATAATACTCAATGCACACAGGTAACGCTAAGAAGGGAAAAATACTGGTTTGGCGAAGAATAAGCCGTATGACTGTAAAATATACATGCACATTGTTATATGGTTACATGTAACACGAAATAAAAACAACCAAACAGTAGCACCTATATTGGAATCAATCGTGACAATGCAATCAAGCTTATGACAAGCCTAGCCTTGAGAAGCATCTAATTCGTACAAAACGAATAACTATACGCCAACCAACGTGAAAAAGTACAACATCATTAATTCTTTCACCTGAAGCTCTTTATGTGTTTAATGCGTAATTTGAATTTTAGTTATTAAACTTAATTGAAATATGTTTTGTAAAGATAAATAAATTTAGCTTAATCTGATCAATACGTTGGCTCTGTTTCTATTTAAGGTTGACTAATATATAGCCTAATATTGAAAATAATTCACACTTGCTCTCTCCATCTATCCCTCAAAATAACATAGAGAAGCTTCGAAGTTTTAATACATATTATGTATATTCTTGCATATACAGTTTATTATTTAAAGAAAATATTTTTAAAATTTAACCAGTAAACATGTTGATAAAATGAAGCGAAAGCACTAATGTACAACATTGAACGTGATTTTAAATTCATATCTGGGCATAACTTCTTTTTTTAATTAAAAAATAATTTATTTAGATAGGGAGAACGCTTGAAAACTTTAATTTGTGCACATTTTGTTTGAAAAAATCTTGCTCCGATAAAACTCAGCGGCAACGCGGGTATAATATTAGTATGTTCAATCTCCGCAGGTTTTCGCTTTGCACTTTCAGTTTCGCAAAGATCCGATTAGTCCCAATTTCCTAGTACGCATCGAGTTCGAATTCCTGTTGACTGGGTGCGTATTCGTCACTTACTTCCTAAGGCTTCAACATCGTTCATACTAGTATGTATTAGGTTTTGCGAACCTAGTAACAAATTAGTTCAGTTGTGACCAGAAGGATAAACCAAAGGCAGCATGAACGGAAATTATAATCTCATGCACATTCGTTTCGTGCTTACTGGCGACTCATGCCTTTGGTTTATCCTTCT
>JAQBSW010009434.1:0-28763 GCA_029291075.1 Eudiplozoon nipponicum
TCTGAAACTAACCATCCAAAGATCATTCATTATATAATCGACAACATACGATTTAAAGACTAGATATTAAAAAAAAGTACAACACATGGAATTTATTATATGATTTGTTCGGCATAAACTACATATTGAAAAAATGTCAAATGCAATTTCTCAGGAATACCTCTCCAATTTATTTGGCGCTTAAGAACTTCTTACCAGAATTGAGGTGGTTGCGGTTGTGACCGGAGCGAATTTGCCCTTTTAGTCTTACAACTCATTCACTGCACCGTTAGAGCCCTACAGCCAAATAACATCTTTTGGTATTCGCCAGACTTTCCTTCAAATGAATACTATTTAGCATTCTATTTCAAAACGTGATCTATTTTGGCATCCACCAAACTTGCAGTATAATGCACAAGCCGGGCCATCTAGTGATGTGATTTGCAATTAAAGTAGACGGACAAAAAGAATTTATTATGCACGCATTTTCAACTTAAACGCAACTTTGCATGAGAAACCAAGCACAGGTAATTGTGTAGATTTTTTTCATCCAAATCGTGCACTCATCAAGTTAATTCGAGATCTGTCGCAACAGAAGTGCGGAACCAGGCACACCTGATTTAAAGGCTTGCATTTCATCCATTTCATCATCAAATCAGCACAGTTTCGTGCAATTTTAAGTCATGTAACGGCTGTTGTGACAGGAAACTATCAGATTTACGTTTATCAAATATATCGCATCTCTTTTAAAATCTAGTTCTATTTAATCATCTCAGAATCTACCATTATAGAACTGACATCATGTTACCAGGTGACGAAATTTGGAATTAATAAAGGACGGGAATATTTTGTGGCATTTATTGCCTATAAAATCTGCTCAAGACATTATCTAACATGTGCAGTTTATCAAATACAACGAGTTCGTACTTAATAGGCATTCGACCAATAGTTTCGATCATTGCTGCGGTTGGGGGTTCTGACCAATAGACATTTCCTTCAGTCTTGCAACTTGTACACTGCGCCACGAAAACGGCGCATAACGCGCAATTTTAAGATCTGTTCCTACTCAGGTGTGTATTCAGTGTTTGCGTCAGTTGGATCTATTTCCTATTCTAAATAATATATAATGCAACGTCTTTGATCAGTATTTCTGTCAGACGTGGCATCAATTTTGACATATAATTAAAATTAGCTGTCCTCCAATTTACTTTCACAGAAAATACATTATGATACATGGGAAGGTGTTATTGAATTTTATTACAACGAATGGATTTCATTTATTACAATTCTTAAAGTTCAAACAGCAAACGGCATAAAAATTGAAGTGCAATTCATCAAGTTAACCTGTTTCATACTTATTCGACTCTTATCAAGATAATGCCAGAAATCTGCTATTATAGAACTGAAAACTGCCTGAGGTGGGTGGCGTGGGTAAGGTTGTGGATAGACCTCAACGCTCTGAAGCTAATGTGCCCCGTCCGAATCTTGGCCATGTAATTGCGTATATTTAAAAAAAAATTTGTTAGTAAGAATGTGAGCAATTATTGCAACTTTAAAATATGTCACTTTATTTATTAGTACCTGCTTATTTGTTTGCCTAATTGGCCACTCTATCCATATCTCATTAATCTTAAGAACAAAGCAGGGAATATTTTTTTCCCCGTCGGACTGAGAACAAAGGAGCTTTCAGCATGCTTCCGTGAGTTTAAAAAAATAATATTTATGCGAAATCATTAGAAAGACAACTTACATAGCTAAAAATAGTAAAACCAATAATATATTTATGGTTATTTTAAAAATGTATTCAATTTTTAATGATATTTGGGCTAAAAATAACAACTACCATCGAATTTATATATATATATATATATATATATATATATATATATATATATATATATATATATCTGCAACACCATGCAATGAAAAACGAACATTTACAATTTTATCATTTATATATATATCTGCAACACCATGCAATGAAAAACGAACATTTACAATTTTATCATGTAAGCAAAAATCAACACATATAATAGTTTGAAAAATAGTTTCAACGCAATTCTCCCTCTCTCTCTCTGTACGTTGTACTAGGTACTTAATAATAGCGGAATAATTTATCCACAAATATACTTACCTCAGGTGCTATGTAATCCGGTGTACCGCAGAATGTGGTAGCATACAGATGTTGGTCCGGATTTGATGCGTCAATTGGGGAATGTTTACACATTCCAAAGTCAACGATCTTTACATGGCCTTGGTTATCAAGTATTACGTTGTCTAGTTTCAAATCTCTGAAGGCAAAACATTTAAAGATAATAAATTATTTATATATACCTTCATTGTAGGGCACATAGACTTGTGAATATTGGATTATTATAAAGCGTTATATGTTAGTTTTAATAACATGAATGTTTTCTTATAGAAATAATTATTTAATATGAATAAAAATTTTTCTGCATAAAATCAACAGACTTTAGAAAACCGAAGTGTACACCGAAAAATTCTCATGTTGTTGAAAGTGGGCTGGTTGAGTATTTTCAGTAAGCAGCCGTAAAGTTTTTAGCCGGGAAACCTCAGGAATCTAGTAGGTCTTGTGAAAATGGCCATAATTCAAGGCATATATAATGATACATATCTATCATTATGTAAAAAAATTATGATGCAATGCTGTAAGACGTAATTACTTGTTTACAAACATATCATAACCCAAGTGAAATTATTGTGGAAGTCTTCTGGCGAGGCTAGTTTCCAAATAGAGAAAATTAGTTGTCCAGAAGTGCCTAAACGTCATCAATGTTTTCGTAGATTGCCATTACCTTAGAGGTTTTCTATCATTATACGAAAAGATGCATAATAGCAATGCTTCCGATTCAATAGCAAAATCTACCAGTATAGTAGTTTCAGAATACTATTTTTCTCACCAGACCAAATAAATTCATTTGTTGTATTTCTCCAGTAAATAAGTTGATAGGACCGAGAGCAATCACTTGTGTACAACATCATTTTTAACAAAAATTCATTTCAGTTAAAAATGTCAATATATAAAAGCTAAATAATGAAGCTGGCAATATTGTAAAATTCCTTTAATTTATACTTTTAATTAACGAGGTTCTAGAATTAAAAAAAACAAGATTGTAATAAAATTGGATTTTATTATTTTAAAGTGGATAGAGCTTCAAATTCGAGGAACGTGATAATAGATGTTTTTACGGTGTATTGGCACAAGTAGACTTAGGCTTATAATAAATTGTTTCCGTATATAAAATCCATAAAAACAGATATGTTATTAATTTAATTTTAAAATTCTGTGCAATAATTCTTATTTAGCTGGCCATATAACAACTAATAAAACTGCAGATTATTTACTTCATTCAATTTTCCTTATTAGATGCTAATTAAAATACACTTGGTATCAATTTATTATAAAAGTATGTTTGCACATTCCGATTAAACAAGATAAAGACTTTTAATAAAGGTTACGAACTTGAAAATTAACTAAGAATTCTATATTTTAGAAAAGGCCATTCATCCAGTAGACAGGTTTCGTCCTTATTGGGAACTCATCGCGCACTGTCCAGAATTTTTTGCGGCCAGGGCTGGAACCTGGTAACGACTTCTCTGGAATCGAATTCTCTAATCACTGGGAAAGTAAGGAAATACTAACGTCTCCAACAAGTCTTCAAAGGCTACGGACATGTCTAAAAAACCCCATGTTTATAGATCCATACAAAATGAAATCGATAACACACCATATGATCTAAGCTGTTTTATTAATTCTTTTTGAATGCGAGCCTTAATAAAATTCATCTGGTTGCAATTTGCTTATCAACAAAGCATCTAATGTGGCTAACGCCCTTCTGTTATTGAGTTTAGTAATTATGTTGAAAGCCACGTCTGAAGGGCATTCGTGTGATGTTTCAACGATGTGTTGCGCAATTGCAGACTAGTATTCATCATTTGATTTAAATCAGGCGTTTGAGTTACAATGTTCTCTCATTTGATTAATTAACCGTCTACTCGATCAGCCTATATAAGTTGATAGACAACTTGCGCATGTTTATTGGTAAATTATATTTGATGCCGACATCAAGGGCTGTATCGCTTTGATTTCTGGTAAAGGCCGCTTCGTCTTTCTTTTGTGCTATTCGGGAAACTGCATCCGTCATAAATGTTTTATTTACACTTATTGCTAGATCTAATAACAATTATCGATGCTTAACTTGATAAGCGTATGCCCTTTATGTGTGTGCATGTGTATGTATACGAGAGAACTTATATCAGTAAAACACACAGTTAAATATAATTGCCTGCACATTTACGTATAGGTAACCATCAATGCTAATAGAAGCAACTATGATGAATGTCGTGAGCACTTTTATTAAGAAATTAAAATATGCTTGATCTGATGGTACCAAGTTGGGTCGTAGGGTCATGGTAATACCTGATTCAAAACTGCGCAGGAGGTTATAATCGGTAGCATATAAATACAATTTGCAGATAGTTTTAAGAGAATTTAATTTTAGAACTTAGGGTTCTACGAAAATTTCGTATAAAGAACACATAAATTTCAAACATATAGAAGACAATTACAAACGTTCACATCAGGAGTTAATGAAATCTCATGCATATGCGGGAAAAACGTGTTGGCAAAACGATGCATCCAATTATGATAAGAAAATAGGAGTATGGTTCTGCATACAAATATGAGCATATTTATCAATATGATCTTGCACTTCATTGAGTAGTATGGGTACACAATTAGCTTGAATGGCTTTCGACGCGCATCGTTATGCAGTTTTATTATGTGAACAAGATTGATTGGAGAGTCTATTAACATCAAGTCTAAGAATGACATTATGAATGAAACAGCTTAGGAAGTTTTTTAAGTTTCGTTCACGACACAGCACCTAATAGAAGTAGACGGCGCGGATTGCACGGATAGTAACTTTTGCAAGAGATTGATAATGACGTATTAAGTTAAACTGACGAATTCTTATGCAATTTTATGATTATTCGCCGTACCATACTCCAATAAAAATTTTATTTACATTATCATTATGATCTTCATTTTGACAAGCAGCCTTCGTGATTTTTGTGACGGACCTTTATTTATTTTGATTTCACACCTTAATCAAGCTTCATTATTTTATAAACATTTGATAATTTACTTTGGCATGGTTTCACATATGTTCTATTTCCCTCCACTTCACCATGGAAGACACTCTCAATTACAACATTTCGTATCATAAGTAAAGCCGAATTAGTTTTATGTGTACAGTGGTAATTATCATGTAATAATTTTAGTTTTACTTAGATGAAAATGCTTTAGCATGTAATTATATTTTACTAAATGCACCGTCAAAATAGTAAGTATAATCGGAGTCTAAATAATAGTTTGCACGTGTATTATTATTCCTTAATTGCAATACTACATTTCCTGATCATTGAAGCAGATATACAATTTAAGATGACACCTTGCGACACGATGGCTGCCGAAATATTTTCAACAGTTACTTTAAGCTTCAGCAAATCAAGAGTTTTAAATTTAAATGTATCTTTATATATTGTTTCTGACATTAAAAGAGTTTTAAAAGAAACATGTTGCGCGACAGTGAAAGGATCATTTACCTGATTTTCGGATTGCGTACCGAAATATTTGAATCCACTGTCATCATGATGATTTTTGCAAATATTTCGATTACCAGGTATGGAAATCTTTTTGAATGCCAAACACATCACCCACTAGTTGACAATCAGTATGTAAACTAATATTTCCACTTGACATACTGATTGTCAACTAGTGGGTGATGTGTTTGGCATTGAAAAAGATTTCTGTACCTGGAAATCGAAATATTTGCAAAAATCATCATGATGACAGTGGATTCAAATATTTCGGTACGCAATCCGAAAATCAGGTAAATTAAAAGAGTTTGTTGAAGAATAAATATATTTGATGTTGTTCAATTGTTACCCCGCTTATATTTTTCCATTAAATGTTTGTAAAAGTGGTTAATTCTAAAATAACTAATTGTATGCGAATAAAAAATAGCATCTACAATATTTATTGCAAAAACAATAAAAAACAATAATAAAGGCAATTTAAAAAAATAACAATAGAATTATTAATAATATTTACAATTATAAGTGTCAAGGTCATAAAATTATAAATGATAACAAATTTATCTATTATACCTGCAGAATTTAAGCGAAAAATGAATGAATGCATATGCTGTTCAAAATAAAATTCAGATGCTGAAGAGACTAGTTATTTAGCTGAATATGTTAGGTTAACAATTAGTCCTAAGAAAACACACATTCAAAAAACCAATTTATAAACCCATAGCACACTTTCCGAGTTCACAGAAGAATTCTTATCAATTTAATAACCGTTTACTTCAGATTTTCTTAGTTATCACAAGATTTTAACGCGAATAAGGAAACAGCCAATCAATTCCGTGCCTAACCTAAAATTTAGGATCAATGCCGCCAAAAGGTTCCTTTTGCTTGCATAAATCAGGCTGAAATTTGTTTACCTATAGAGTTTCATATGTGCTAACTCATTTCTGTTTTTGCGTTTAATAATTTATGTTAATGCCACGTCTGGTGTACACACTTGCGAGGTTTTAACGACCCTATGCAAAATGGCAGACATAAATACAACATTTGATTTGAAACGGTCATTCAAGTTGCTTTATTAAAATTTTTGAAGCGGTGTTCGCTATTGCGATTTGATTTCAAGAATAAGGAAAATATGATCGATATAAAATATGTATTTAGCACTATTACCTACGTCACTCAGTAATTTTATGATCTGTGAATTGTCTTTAAAAATCTCAGCCAACACTGAAGATATGAACTTCCGATTGCCACAATATTAATCTGTTTATAGATTCTTTAATTGAAGCAAAACTTTACATAATTCGTGCCAAGCAAAATTAATTTGCGTAGACTAAGACCTGGAACTAGTAATGGTGATATATTGCGATCTACCGCTTGAACTATAATGACAATGGTTTTTTTAATTGGATCACTTATAAAAAAAGATGACGCATCAAATGACACTATACTGTTGTTTTTAACATTTTTATCAGAAGAATTGGAAAACTTATAATCATAAAATTGTTTGCGCAATGGCTCCAGTATACGGACTAACAGTTTAGCCAATAAATAAAATGACCATTGATTATTGATAATTTTGTTCTCATTAGGACAGCTTTTTGTGAAATTTTTGTTAATACGTAAATTCATTGTACCCTTCCCATGTGAAAAACAAAAAGCAAATTTATCAGATACACGAAGCGTTTCTTTCTTTTATCTTACCAAATATCTACTTATGAACATATCTTTATATATATATATATATATATATATATATATATATATATATATATATATATATATATCAGTGGAAACAAAAACAGAGATAGAAATGTGTAAACATAGCGAGAGTATGAAAAAAGGAAACCAATGAATTGCTTCCGTCACCTCCAGTTTAACCTCAATGTCTGAACATGCTTTTTCTGCTTGCATAAATCCGGCTGCAATTTGCTTATCCATAAGGCTTCGTATGTAGCTAGCTCCCTTTTGTTATTGCATTTAGTAATTATTTTAAATGCTACGTCTGGAGAACATACGTGTGATGTTTCGACGGAATGTTGCGCAAGTGCAGACATGTATTCACCGTTTGATTTAAACCAGACGTTTAAGTTAAAATGTTCTCTCATTCGAATATTTATTCGCCTGGTCAATCAGCCTACGTAAGTTGATCGACAACTTACCCATGTATATTGGTAAATAATATTTGATGTCGACATTAATGGCTGTTTTTCGTTGATTGTTGGTAAGGGAAAGTGTGTTACCCTAAATAACACTCGTAGTTTAGCTGCATTAAATGTGCGTATTAATGCCGCTTCAATTTTCTTTTGTGTCATTCGGGAAACTGCATATTCCTTAAATTGGATGTTCAGCTAGACTGTTTTCTTTTCTGGTCTTTAATATGTCTGTTTCTGTCTAATCGTTGCCTTTTCTAGATGTACTATTAAAAAAAGAAACTAACGGTAAATTAAGCAGAAAAAATTATCATAAACCAATCTGGTATGCATACTATTTGCATTAAAGCAGTTTTGTGCCGATTTAATATAAATTATCAACAGTTCGTGGCTGTTTTTCAAAATTGACAGGTTCGTTAGTCAATATTTAAAAGAAAACGAATATAATAAAGTAGTTAACGATTTAATGTCTAATGACTATCCTAGACAATTAATTGAATCAATTATTAAAAGGGTAATTAAACAGATACAAACGTATTACGAGTCAAAAAATAAAACATTATACCTAAACATCCCATTTAAGGGGGATGCAGTTTCCCTATCGGCAAAAAAGAAAGTTGAAGCGGCATTAACACGCAGATTTAATGCAGATAAATTTACGTTTTAATTAGTGTAATACACTTGCCTTTATCAGCAATCAAAGAGAAACAGCCGTTAATGTCGACATCAATTATTATTTAAAAATACACATGCGCAGCTTGTCGATCAACTGACGTAGGCCGATCAAGCAGCCGAATAATTAATCAAATCAGAGGACATTGTAACTTAAACGTCTGTTTTAAATGAAATGGTGAATACACGTCTACAATTGCGCAACACATCGTCGAAACATCACACGTATATTCTCCAGACGTAGCATTTAAAATAATTACAAAATGCAGTAATAAAAGGGAGCTAGCCACATACGAGGCCTTATAGATGAACAAATTGCAGCCGGATTTATGCAAGGATAAGAAGCATGTTCAGGCATGGAGCTTAAACTGGAGGTGACGAACGCAATTGACTGGTTTCCGTTTTTTCATACTCTCTCTATGTTTACATATTTCTATTTTGTTTTGCCTTCAAATTTAAAAATATAAGGATATGCTCATTAGTGTATATTTGATAAGATACTGAGAAAGAAGCGTTTCTGGTATCTGATAAAATTTTTTCGTGTTTTGCACATGGGAAGGGTACAATGAATTTTATTAAATCTTGCATTTAAAAAAATCAGTATATTAATGCTGTAGATAATCCAAGGATGTAAAGCTTCTGTAAAATGGCCTCATTCATTTAATCGGCATATTTTAAGATTATATTTCCATTAATTTCTTTCCGCCTTAACTTCTGGGGTATACTTCAGATGCGAGAATCTTGTACTACCATTTAACACGGCTTTTATCTTTTCTATATAGTCTGAGTTGGTTATTGTAATAGCGTACACGTCTTGGCCAGCGCGTGTTATTTTGATGTCTGCATTTATTCTGATATTTTAAAGCGCATTTAAATTCTGATTTGTCAATGAATGCAGTTCTACGCGATTCAACGATTTAAGATGTCAAACTTGATCAACTAAATTGGCCCTAAACCAGATTGAATAATCAATTCTAACAGGTGCTTAGTTTGATAATTAATTGATAACAAATTAAAATGCGGCCACAAAACTATTTAATTAGATCAATATTTTTCTGTGTTAGCTGAGGGATTTGAATTTGTGATAGATTAGACACACATTTATCCATCTCACTTGGTATTAAATCGAACAGAACTCCATATTTTATAACATTTTATAATTTATTCATATTTCATCTATACCTTCAACAAAATAGTTAGCAAAACATTAAAAAGCGCATTATTGCAAAAAAATTTAAAAGAATTCAATACACAAGGTACACACCCTATTCATGGAGCAAGATTAAAAGTGTTCCCAAGATTCATGAACTTTATAATCAGTTGATTATTTTGTGTATTAAGCGCAATCAGTTATTGTTAAATTACATTGCCTATATATGCATATTTGGCGAAAGCTGCAAACAGTTAATGTTCGTGACTGCATAGAAATTGTGCAGCCGACATTTCCAGTCAAGTTCAATGTATGCGAGACTGCTAGACGTGAGAGCCGCATATCTAAATTTGATTTCCATATATATTCAATGTAGTTTGATCCTCGATAGTCAGTTTGCCGTCGTACTCTGATGATGACCCTAGAAGGTCGAAACGCGTCAGTGCGTTGAAGCTGGTGGTAGTCTGGTTATGTTTTTCGACGACTGGTTAAATACAATGGGATTGGTGTTTACTTCAAGCTCGCAAACTTGATTTAAAGAATTTTGGGTGAATGATTTGTTTTAAATCACAGTTTACTTTACTTTATTGATTACCTCATATTTTATGCATGATATTTGTTTTATTATCTAAGGATGGTTAGGTAAGCATGGTAGACAAATTTTTCATACCTTCGGCTAGTAATTAAACAATCATCGGTTGCTCAGGGATTAATAACATTCCCTTAAAACAAGTTTGCGAGCTTGAATAAGATACCAATCCAATTGTATTTAACCAGTCATCAATCAACATTGCTTAACTAACCTCAGTCAGTTTTCCGTCGGACTCTGGTGATGATCCTGGAAGGTCGAAACACGTCAGTACATGTGACCGATGTTAGTTTGGCTAAACTGTTCAAAGACTGGGTAAAACAATTAGATTGGTGTTCATTACAAGTTTGCAACCTTGATTTACAGAGCAGCTTTAGTGGTCCTATCAATAATATTTCTTGGTCTTTTATTTCGTCCAGGAAAATAAAGTCAGGTTTATAGCATCACTGAGGAAAAAAATAAAATATTAATAGTATATTAGTTTGTGGAAACAACATAGATTTTACCAGCGTAAATAGATCAAACTGGTCAGAATGGTAAACGACGGATTTTGATTTAAAAATGTTGGATTGACGATTAAAGCATGTAGTTTTAATTGCAAAAAGGATGGATTTACATTCTGTTCGCTGTTTCACGTTAAACAACCATCACTTAACTAAATTTTAAACTCATTCTCAACCTCTACTAGTCTTGAGTAGGTCGGATTTTTAAAACTTAAAGTTTGTATATGGACTGAAATATTTTCTACAAATTGCCAATGGATTAAAAATTTGTCTGCGATGAAAATAATTTTTTTTAAATTTAACATATAACAATCTCTTTAGCCATGAAAAAGGAAAATAAATCTTATGAAATCTCACGTTTGACAAAAAAATTTTTTCTACATTTTCAAAGGAAAGCTTCTGGTTTTATCTACTCAGTTTATTTACATGTGTAAAAGAACATAGATTGAAACTCGAAACGTGCAACCGAATTGTGAAATCGATGTTCTGCTTCCTCTGAGAGAATAATAAGTGTGACAAATTGTTTGCGAAATATATTTTTTAGATTCGGTACAACTTGATGGGTAGGGCAAACTTAGTGCACCGAGAGATCAAGGTTTGCGAAACGTATGCTAAAGTAAACATTGTGGTTTGACCCTCGTTTATTAGTTCGCGTCGTGATCTGATGATTATCATGGCAGTTTGAAACATGTCTCTCCGTGTGCCTGACAGTATTTTTGTGATGATGTGCGGCTATCAAATTGAAATGTGTTTGGCACTTATCGCAAGATGAAAATTTGAGTTAACTACGCAAAATGTATATGTCGCATTTTCTTACTATACTAAGTGATAAATTATTGTCAAAGATCGTTTTCTGTTATGAAATTGTGTGTTTCTGCGTATTTTCTAAATGTTGGATGAAGATAAGCCGTCGTGTAGAATGCATGCGGCAGATCATTTCATTGCAACTCACCTGTAAATGATGCGATTTCTATGCAGAAACTGTAGACCTAACACAATTTCGGCGGCATAGAAAACTGACCGGCTCTCGCAAAAATGACCTATGTGCGACTGTTGAATATGAAACATTAGATCACCACCGGCATGAAAAGACATCGCCAGAAACAGGTGCGTAGGCGACTGGCATGCGGAGTGCAATCTGGCAAGAAACGGATGTCGAGAGCCCAGAACCAAGACGTGTCGTTCTACGTGCACACATTGTACATCGTCATCTTGTAGGACGATGTCTTTGCGTAATACCTTCAGAGCAACCAGGCAGTTGTTATCCTTGCTTATCTCAGCAAGAAATACCTGATATATAGTGTTTGAAAATTATTTAATAAAAATAACGATAACGATAATTGCAATCCAGCACAGAAATATAATATTATACACCAGGTACGAAAAATTATTTAATAAAAATAAAGATAACGATAATTGCAATCCAGCACAGAAATATAAAATTATACACCGGGTACGAAAAACGTTTTGTGTAGGACTTATGAATTAAAGCGGTTTTCTGTGGAAAAAAAACTGTAACGTGAATTTCTATCAAATTTACCCTTACTCGACCAATGCAACGAATGAATAAGGCGATAGAAACATTTAAAGACTGATAACAAAAGTACAGGACAAATTCTTGTCAAATTCTGAACCTAAGTCAAATGAACCAGAAGGGTTAAAAAGGGTATATTTAATGGTATTACAAATTGAAAAACACAAAGTTACATTAAATTGAAGCTTATATATATATATATATATATATATATATATATATATATATATATAAAGATCATCTAATCAATGTCTAGTCATGAGTATACAATTCGAATTACAAATATATATATATATATATATATATATATATATATATATATAAGGCACACGTCATTTATGCGCATGTGTACGTATATATAACGCAAAAATATTCACCGAAATACAATAAATACAAGTCTACATCCATCTAACCGAATCTAGAGTCAATAGATTTTTCTTTAACTTTTGCATACATTAGACTAATTTGTTAAGTACAAATCTATGTTTATCTAAATCACGAACCAACATGTCCACAATATTTCCACAAAAATCATGTTCAAGATACCTTACACACGCATTTTAAAACATTTAGAAACAGGCAAAAGTTTTTATACCTATTTTCAAAAACGAAATATTTAACGCTTGCCTCACGAGTTGCTTCTACTTAAATATATTTGTTATAAAAGTGCTGTAATTCTTTTCTAAAATATTGCTTTAATAAATGAAAAAATGCGAAACTGCATGTTTTGAAACGAATTGAGCTGAGTTTAGACCCACAGTGAAACTTTATAAGTCTATGTACCAAAATACAGAGACTGTAACGTATTTTTGTGAAACTATATGCGCCAATAAGGTAAAAAGACGTGAACATAGAGCAGTATACAATTATGGAAATATTACTAAATATGATCATGCCAGTAATGCAGTGAATGAATTGCCTTTTCTACACAATACAATTCATAGTTTTTACTGAAATATGTAAATAATTAATGGGTCAGGTGCTTATATCAAGACCGTAATCTTGATTATAATAATTGTTATCACCGCCCGCGCAACCAATGGTCGTTTAATTATATGAATGTTTATTTCAATACCACTTCCCCATGTGGTGTGGCGTCTGTTCCGTAATGACAGATTTGGGATGGTTAGTTGGAACTTTGCTTACAAATGAATGCCATATGAGCTCCACCTAAAGTAAAAAATAGACTAACCTATATAGTTTAGTTAGTATAAATCAGAAAATTAAGTGTAGTGCAGTGTGCGGCAAGGTGGCTCAGTGGTTAGAGCACCAGATTCCGAAGCAGACGTGCCCAGGTTCGAGTCCTGTCCGCGACAAATTCTGGCCAGTACATGATGAGTTCCCAATAAGGACGAAATCGGTCTACTGGATGAATGCCTTTTCTACACTATACAATTCTTAGTTTATACTGACATATGTAAGTAATTAATGGGTCAGGTGCTTATATCAAGTCCGCAACCTTGACTATAATAATTGTTATCACCACCCGCACAACCAATGGTCGCTTAATTATCTATTTAGTTCTCACTGGCAACGCATAATTTAAATTTTTAGAATATTACAATAAGTCTGACGCGTACAAAATGTAAATTTACATTTATTGACTAAAGCTTCACATAAATGTATGTGAGTATGTTTATATATTATTTTTATTTATTCTATTAATTAGTTAATTAATTATGAATTATTATTTTAAGTTAAATATGTATATATATATATATATATATATATATATATATATATGCATGCACATCCATGACGTACGACCATCAAACAAAATAAAAAGCTGTTATTATGCAAGAAAGTCGTAAGTAAAACTCGAGTGGTTTAGGTAAAAATTCACAAGTGCATGGTTCATTTTAAAATTTTCATAAATTATCTTGACTTGAGTTTGTTAAGAGTTTATTTGATTGATTTGGCTCAAGACCGCATAAGGTGGCAGCAACCTCAAATACTGTGAATATAAAATAAGACATGTGACGCTTACAAAGGGCAAATTAATATTCAGCCACTCCCATTTTACTTATTTGGTTGTGCAAGGCAGTAATGGACAAACACTAGTACGTGACGTGAACCTATATACTTAATTGTCAAGTATAAATAATTTGTATAGAGGAAATATCTCACTGAATTTAGTGGTTTGTTTCTAAGACTTGTACTGTGTTGTAGAACGACGAAAGAAACCGGTAGTAGTATCTGATATATCTACTACTAACATAAAAGTGACACAAATCCTGTATTAGTCAAAACATAATCAGTTAAACTTTAAACATTCGGTTCCACTATTTAAAAAAATTCTTTGGTGTAATTTAAGCTATTTTGTAGTTAAGCTGAATATAAATATTTCAGCAGGATCTGACTTAAAATATTCGCATATAAATTCAATTTCGTTTATTAAATGCACGTGTTTTTCTTCATACCAATCGATATATATATATATATATATATATATATATATATATATATATATATATATATATATATATATATATATGCAATTATAATAGTACTAACGATTATATTTTGTCTTGAATATTAGCAAATGATCGTAAACACTAAAAAAAATTATTTTTGACTAACTTAAAAATAATTTGTTGTTTATCCAAAATGCTAGTTCATTTTGCACGTTAGTTGCACAAATTATACTCTTTTCAAATTATATAATCATTTCAATTTAAACGAGCAAATGAGATTGAATATATTGCGTGCATATTGACATTTCTTCTGCGACAAACTTCTGTCTCTCTCTCTGATTACTGAATTTTATCTGCTTTTAATAAACCTACTTCATAATGATAAAATGAAATGTAGAATACGTTCGCTGTAGTAACTACCAATGAAGAATTTAACGAGAGAAAACGGCTCTAATGAGTGATGAATTGAAAGTCTGAAAATTAATAAGCAAGAGTGAAAGATAGAAGCGACAAATATTTTAAATGAGTTCTGCAGAAAGCAGCTGAGCATCGTAAAATAAATATAAATAAAATATTACTGTATTAATTTGTTCTAAGAAGGAGCGTGATAAACGCTAACAAACCCATACTTATAAAAGCATAGAAAATAAAAGTAATTGAATCTGGTAATACGGCATCTCAGTCATTTAGTAGACGAAATAGTTTTGGCGGCTGTCTTGCAAAACGGATACAATGAACATGAAGTTGAAGCATTAAAGATCGTCTAAATGTATTTTAGTAACGTGAGCACTGACGGAATTAGTGTCATAGATCCACCACTTGGGCTTATACGGTAATAAATCGTTGTAAATTTTCAAGCGGTTTATTTATTGAAAAATTGTATTTTACTTTGATAGCATAAAAACAACTGATAAATTTAATTAAATATATATCGCATTAAATGCCTTTGAAGTAGCGTGAATTCTAACATACTTATATTCGTAAACAAAACAATTTATGCAATGTTTCTGCCATATTATGCATTCAATGTGCAAATTATTAAGTGATAACCTTTAGTTGAGTAATATTTTTAGAAATTATTGTCTCTTGAATATAATATCAACTCTTACATGACACCTCAACAATACGCAGAAGAGATTGTCTAACGGAAGCATTATAACATTGCTAGCCGATCGTAAGTTCTTAAATTTTTTAGATAACTCTCTCTCTCTAATTATCGACCAGTTTTTCCAATACATTGATTTAAGCATTAGGATTTGTTGCAGAAGAGCGCCGAATTGGGTTTATTGATTGAAGACAGTTTCTTTCCAAAATAACATTAGCGTGACAAATTTTGCACTTTAATTTTTTGCATTCTTCCACGATTTCATATGAACTATTATTATTTTGATATTCTCGTGGCGGATCTTGAACTTCACTGCTTCCGTGCCTTGAAAGTACCACGATTGCTTAATGAAACGTATCAATATAACTTCCTAAATGAACATGTCAACTTTCCGTCAAGTACAATTTATGCAACTCAATGTGGCGTGCGGGTAGTATTTCAATGTATTACGAAATATAATTGGTAAATTTGACTTGAGTCTTGTTAATCAGATTTTCGTAGTTTCTTGGCGACGGTCACAATAGATAGTAAAAGTATAAACGCGCAACAGGTGTTAGTCGTGCTGCGTCAGTCTAATGGGTCAAACAAAACTTCGAATTTGAGATCATGTATATATAGAATTCCACACACAAATGGTTAAAATCACCATTAATTTAAAAAAATAATTCTATCTGTGACAAAATTTAAATTAAACCAAACTTTCAGCTATTGATAATACGTAGCAGACAAATATACACAATGTATCTCAATGGAATGACGCCAGCGAAATCCGTAAGCTGAACACAAAAACAGACAGATAACAAACATTTCACAATAAAATGAGTTTATTTACAGTTTCAGGCAGAAACTAGAAAATTTAAAACAGGAAATTTAATTTAATTTCAACTCCTACGTGAAATTTGTTCTAGTGAATAAAAACAACATATCAACGAATTATTTATGTACGTCTGGGAAAAATTAGGAATTGCTCATATGTCAATTGCGCATGATTGATTGTTACAGTACAATTTATCACACATGCAACAAGCATTGCTTCCAAAATAGTAGAGTAAAATTCAAAAAAGAAGCCTCACAATGTTGTACACAAACGTGCAGAAATTCTCAAGCAAAAATTAAAATTAACTGCAATCTATGCACGATTGCTAATGATGCGAAAAATGGCCAAAATTTAAAACAAAATGCAGATATGCATCAGATATTGCTTATAGCGTAAACACTAAGTCAGTGTAAAAAAATGGTTATAATCTAATGCACACGCATTTTGTTCTCGTTCATTTTGAAGTCGCATTTCTAACGACTCGCTAGGAAGTTCACTCACTTACTGCTTTAACACACGAATGTTTTAAATAGAGAGAGAGAGCATGAAACGCTTGTGTGCAATAGATGGAACATGCAATTTTTGCTGATTTCAGCATACCCTTCTGGTTCTATATATATTTACCTTTTACTCAGTATACATAAGGACTACATATTTTCAGCTTAAACAAACATTGGTTGCGCTGGCGGTGGTAACATTTACTATAATCAAGGCTGTGAACTTGACATAAACACCTGACCCATTAAGTACTTACATTTTCCGGTATAAACTGAGAATTGTATGGTGTATAAAAGGCAATTCCTCCAGTAGACCGGTTTCGTCCTTATTCGGAACTTATCACGTACTGGACAGAAGTTACCGCGAACAGGGCTCGAACCTGGGAACCTCTGCTTCGGAATCTAGTGCTCTAAACACTAAGCTATCCTGTCGTTCACTACACACCATTTGCAGTCATTTACTTGGAAATTTGGGTCTAAATGGATGCCATATAAGCTGCACCTAAAATAGAAAAAAACTAGCCGAGTTAAATTAGTTAATATATGACTGAAAATTGTGTGTAGTGTGCGGCAAGGTGGCTCAGTGGTTAGAGCACCAGATTCCGAAGCAGACGTAGACAGTTTGGAGCCCTGTCCGATGCAAATTCTGGCCAGTACGTGATAAATTCCCAATAAGGACGTAACCGGTTTTGTGGATGAATTGCCTTTTCTACACTATACAATACTCAGTTTGAACTGATAAATGTAAGTATTTTATGGGTCAGATGTTTATATCAAGTTCGTTACCTTGATTATAGTAAATATTGTCAGCTTATCAGTATTTTAAAAACCATTGATTTTTTCTGCACAGACTAACACCCAAGTTCTCCTTTGTTTCATTTGTAATAGGAAAAATATCCAAAATATATTGATTTCGAAGTATCTTTATGGCGGTATGTTTAAGTATTTCACTGTAATACTGAACACAGTGCTATATCAGTTTAGAGACAATCTAGTCATTCGTTAAAATCTCTAGTCAAGAAATAATTATACAGTTAAAATCAACTTTGAGTAATATTAACATATCTATCCATGCTTGGATAGTAGATCTTGACTGCATCTAGCCAGCGAAACTAAGTGAATAATGACCCAAATTTCCATTAATAAGCCCTTTTATTTTGGACAATAACCATCGATTTCACGTACGCATGCCTTTAAGCTTATGTTCTTAACTTCACAACAAAAAAGTCATTTGCAAGTATTTGCATTAAAATTCTGCACAGTCGTGGTGAAACGTTGCGCAAGTCCCATACAAAATTGTGAAGCGTACAGAAAAATGTTTGGTACCTAAAAATTACGGAGAAGCCTATTTTAATAGATCAAAATGAATCGTGTATAACAAAAGATTTCCCAAGATTTGCGTTCCATTAAGTGTGAGCACAACGTAGTATGAGAAAATCACTAATCAAAAATGCACGGCTAAAGGGTTGATAGTCGAGCTTAATGAGATATTAAAAAATAACTGATTTCGTGGGTGGTGATAACAAATGTGTAAATAAAGAATTATTATTTAATTGGGAGCACAAAGTGGTATGAACAAGTTACCAATTAAAAGTATACGCTTAGAAGACCGCTAGTCGAACTCAATCAACGATCCGATTGAACATTGATTGCGTGGGTGGTGATTAAAGTTATTTAAACCAAGTTTGACAGGTGCTGATAAACACAATAAGCATTATTTCTACCTAGTCGGGCAAAATAGCAATAGTACCATAAGTCACACGTACTGACGAGTTTTCAAATTCTATGCATATCATCATAACACGTTGGTAATATGAACAACGAGGAAGAAAGCAAAATAAATAATTTGGATGAGAAATAAGAGATATGTGAGGCACACTCTATAAGTCCAGCATTATCTAGGATATCCAACTTTTTTGCGATTTTGAACATAATATTTTGTAGTTGTCGACACAGATATATTTTTAAGAATTTAAAATATCAATTATTGCGAGAGTGGTGACAGCAATCATTTAAATGAAGTTAGCGAGATAGAGATGAACAGAAATCCCAGTGTATCTACTCAGTTTCAAAAAATAGCAGAACTGACATCGATCACACACACTGAAGTACCTCAACCTTTCATAGTAATCTTTAGAGCAGGACAGCAAAAGAACGAAAAATAATGAAACTGCAATGAAGTTAATAGATGAGAAAAATCAAATATGCAGCGTTCAATCTAGTAGTCTGGCATATATTGCACGCAGGTGGAAATTACCGACGCACAATTTGTATGAAGTGTGAATAAAAAATGTCTTCGTAGATTTGGCCTCAAATATACATGGCAGGGTTAAGAAAATACTGATTTTGCGGGTGCTGATACCTATTCTTAAAATGAGAATTCGAGTTGGAGACAAATACAAAACTCACTGTATCTAACCAATCACCCAAAAGCAAAACTACCGTTAGTTACACGTACTGACACGGTTCAAATTGTCATGAACATACTTAGAGAACTACAGGAATTTGACGAAGAAGGATCAAATCACAAAGCATATATAAGTTAGGGAAATGTAATATTTCAGCTCTAACCCACAATAGTCTAGCATGCATTGTACCTGACAATTAGCTTTCCACCAAAGTTGCCTCAATAGCCTGACAGGGAAGATGTGGAATCATGACCTTCTTAGTGACAGAGCTAATGCAATCAACGCTCTTAAACTAAAGGAGACGCTAGTAGTCGAATGACGACTTGCCGGACTAGTTTAGTCGATATGAAGTCGAAATACCGTAGTTAGTTGAGTGTTTGTGATTGGAAGCAATGCTCAACGTTGTGGAATTATTTGTGTTAAAACTTTTTTTTACGAATACGACTAGCCAAAAAAAATTCAATTTTATACCTGCAAAAAAAGTATTGAAGTCTCAATTTGAATAGATTTATATTATGAAACAATTTATGCTGTCAAACGTGTTAACATAATTCTTAATAAAGCTTATTGTAGCTTTTGGAGCAGCTGATGTGATGCTAAAACGCCGATTAAGTATCACTTGCATTCTAGATCAAGTTAAATTCGATCATTACCTTACGTTAAATTCATAGATTTTTTTCCTTTTTAAATAAAATATGCACAAAATAAGCAACCAATGATTGCGCAGGTAGTCGTGAGAAATCCAAAATCAAATTCGCAAGTTTGAAGTAAACACCAATCCCAATTTATTTAACCAGTCATCAAACAACATAGCAAAACTACCGCCAGTTGCACGCACTGATGCGTTTCGACCTTCCATGATCGTCATCAGAGTACGACGGAAAACTGACTAGCGAGGATCAAATCGCAGTGCATATATATGGAAAGCAAAATTATATATGATGCTCTCACCGCTAATAGTATTGGATTCATTGTACTCGACTGGAAACATTAGCTGCACAATTTCTATGCAGTCATTACTATTAACATTTCGCAGCTCTTTACACATGCGTGTAGGTTATACAATAAAAAAGCAAATGGTTGCGTGGGTGGTGTTTATAATTCTTTAAATCAAATTTGCGAGATTGAAATAAACACCAATCCCATTGTATTTAACAAGTCGTCTCACCAGCACTCGCGCGAAAGTTGCAAAAAATTATTTTTAAAGTCAAGTACAATGTATGCGAGAATACTAGAGATGAGAACCGCATATCTAATTTTGAGTTCCATATATATGAATTGCGGTTTGATCCGCACTAGTCAGTTTCCCGTCATACTCTGATGATGGTTATGGAACGCAGAAGCGCGTCAGTACTTGAGACTGACGGTATTTTAGTTTTATTATTTGACGGGTAGTTAAATTTACTGTGAATGGTATTTAATTGAAGATCGCAAACTTGATTTAAATTAATATACGTTTACTGTCAATTTTACATTATATTTTTTAATTTACTTAGAAGAATTCAATTGAAAACTCTTTCAAATAGATCGTCATATTTCTAAAATTCAACATAGCCGTACGGCATGGGTACATTCAAGAAATTAGTTTTAGTTTTCTATTTTTTGAAAGATTATGATGGTTGTTAGGATAATTATTATATTGAAAACGTTCAAAGGTAAATCGAGTGCGAGCTATGAACAAGAATAACAATGTAAATATGATGATCTTGAACCATTGTAGTTTTAGTCAAAATTTGATTAAATTTGGCGAAAATTCTTACTGAATTTGGATATACAAATAAAGGAAAAATTTATTTCGAAATATGTATTTTTGAAAAAAAGACATTCTTTATAGTGCAATAACAAATCTACTTCATCGTGTCAACCGATTTACTGGTGATAGAGAATAAAATATTTAATTTTGTTAAAACAGAAAAAAAGATAACTGAAGAAGTAGATACTGTTGCGGCAGAGTATAAATGCAATTATGTATTATTTGTTGCACACCTGGTGACAAATAAGTTCATTAATGACCAGAAGGATAAATTAAAGACAGCATGAACGGAATATATAATCTCGTGCACATTCGCTTGATTCTTACTTGCGGCTCATCATTAGGAGCCTGTATTACACCAAATACCCATTATATATTTGAGTGAGGAATGTGGGAAAATAGGACAGTACAATCTCCTATACGAAAAAGAGAAGTACACTAAAATTATATATATATATATATATATATATATATATATATATATATATATATATCAAAACGCGGTTTCATATGGAGCTTCGAAAGCCCCAAGATAATTTCTATTCATAAGCAAAATTTTTTTGCGCAATTATGCACAACTTATATTTATTGGAATAGCTTCTAAATTAGTCAGAATAATCACTCACTAAGCATGCATTAAAATTGAAAAGTGTATTTTTTTAAAATTTAGCATTTCTCGAAGAATAGCTTACGTTTGGTTAATTGCGTACGTAAAATACCAATCTTATTTTGCGCACATCAACTAGCGTGATTTACATCTTCTTCAGAAGCTTCCGGCAAATGCGTGCTCTAAGTTAATTTTCCAATTAAAGATGATGTTAGATGCAGATCGAGGTGGAATTTTATCTTTCACACTAGATAAAGGCAGTCTGTTGGTTTAATTAATGAAAATTATGACAGCTTTAAAATATGTGAACACCAAAGCTGAGTGCAATGAAACATTATGCGCTACTTGCCTCATTATCCTTGTGTTTTAGGTGTGTATAAACCAGCTTTTTATCTGCGCCACTCCTGTCGCATAATACAAGAACTTGCAGTCTTACAACAACTGGTATCCTTAGAAAGCCATATTTGGCATCTCTGAAAGCCTGAAGTTCTCACGAGCCAACCACGTTCTGTCATTGTAAGACAGGCAACACGTCATTTAGAGAGAGATGATAGATAGGTTCCAACTGAAGAAAGGGCTATTTAAAAGAACAAATTGGTATACGATTGAAAATTGCATGTGTACAGCAGAAGTTGTTCAATGGCATGAGTGCTTGACTTGGAAACAAATGTGAGCCGGTTCAAACTCAGGCCACCAAAAATTCTGGAAAGTACTTGGCGAGTTATCAATAAGAAAAAAATCCGTCTACTATATTTATTGATTTTGCTATAGCGTACAAAGTTTTACTCTTACTGAAAACATATATATAGGAAAAACCAATCATTTGCCTGCGTCACCTCCAATTCAAGCTTAATGCTTGAACTGGAGTTGACGCACGCAAATGATTGGTTATCTCATTTACCTTCACATCTCTCTCGATGTATATACATATATATATATATATATATATATATATATATATATATATATATATATATATATATATATATATATATATGTATATATGTATCATATGATTGTATAGGAACTAAATACTTGTTCATAGACTAAAGAAATTCAAACTACTTAGGAATTCAGTATTACAGAATACTTCCAATACATAGATAAATATAGAGATTTACCTTGCCGAAACTGCCCTTTCCCAACATTTTAAGTAGTTTGTAATCAGATGGCTCATATCGTCGATTTTTGTCATCTAGGATATCTTCACCAATTTGAAACACCTCGGATGAGTTATCGGTCTCCACCACCGTGTCTGGTTGTGTGTCATATACCTCTCCGCGCAGGTAAGTGTTATCATCTGTTGACGAGTCTAAGTTCAATGTCTGGAGGGCATATAATTATTGGAAAATTGAATACGACTGAAATTATGTTCTAAAGAATATGAAAACTGAATAAAATGGTTTTTGAAAATAGCTTAGGATAAAATTGAAAAAGAGTCGCATGTATTATATACGGATTAAATTTAAAGATTTTTATAAATACCACGTTTATCGACATGAAATAAATATCAATGATTCAATATGCGTGGTCAAACAGTAAATATTGATTCTGTTAACAAATGTTACAATCTAAATTTATGCAAATGTTTCTTACTCACAAAAATGAAACTATAAACCTTTGTCAAATTTAAGAACGAAAAATGAAAACCTAGGGTAAGACTTTAGGCAGATGACTATGTTAACAAAATGTGTTAATGTGAAAATGAGACATATATCCGACACCACGTCAAATTCAAACCTTTACAGCGGAACTGGAAAAATGAGGTTCCGAGCTTATCAGAAGCGCAAAGAAATGCTTTATTTTAGTAAATTGATACGATTTGAAAAAAGCTGTAAAGAAATTATGAAGCGGAACGATCAGCTTCATGAGAGAGAATAGTGTAAAGTTACTTTAAACAATTTCATTATTGATTGAAAAAAATAAAATTTTAAACATATAATCAATAACCATAAATCAGGAAGCAGCATCAGCTGGGATCTTGAAATACATATTGCAATTAAGAAACCGCACAATAAATGCCATGTATTTTAAAACAGAAAATTTTCTTGTGTTAATTTGGCAAATAATGGATACTGAATAAGTAATAAGTGCTCAAACAAAGTTTGAAGAACGTCTTTATAAAAGATGTTATAATTAAATTTGTGTTTATAGTTTTAATGCGATATTTTCCTCCATTTAATCTATTACTAAGATTATATGCGTAAGAATTAAGTAAAAGAGAAGCAAAAAAGAATTCTTTGAAGTATATAATATTAACTATTTAAAGGCACGAGAGGTAATAATGAACTCATTATGGCGAATGCTGTCACAGTCAAATTCATTACTCCGCAGATAAAAATGTAAACGCATGTAAATTAAATGATTAGTAAGTGATGAATACCTTGTACGTTTTTGATGTGCGTGTGTGGGCTTGTCTCAGAAAGATGATTTTACCCCATCTATGGGTTGCAATATATTTTATGTAATTAGGAGAAAACTTAATATTTTCTTCACTACGCTACTTCGTTTCAAAAGAAAAAACAATTACATTTTCTTAAAAAAATTTTCTTGATATTTATTGACTTTAATTCAATCGGCACGTCGGTCGTCGCTTTCCAAGTACGCACTCTTCATTTCAAAAACACACAAAGTTCTACGTCACATAATTAACGTAGAGCATATATGTGAGCCCTTTTCTACATTATTTACGTGCAGACTGATGTCTATGGATGTAAAGCATATTTATTTTGTTGTTATCTTGTATGTGAGTAATTTTGCCTAATCTACGCCTACACATCACATCCACATACACACACTATAGCCTCTTTACAATAATGTACCGGCAAAATTAAAGGCATGTCTTACATAATCGATTAATTCTTTAATAGTCCATGTGAATATAAATCCTTAAAAGAAAATTTCCGTACAGGTTCCAAGCAAAAGATCAAGATTTACTGACAAAAGATTAGACAAGATTTAAAGAGAGGTACTAATTTATCAAGCTTTGATCAGAGCTGTGAATAAAAAAACTATATCGAATGAGAAAATACTTTTCTAAAAATAATAAATAAACTATATAACGGTTATATACTAGTTGTTCAAGGCCAGAGTGTATGGATTAGCTGGAGTAACAGGTGTTGAGAAATAGATGTAATTTTCAATTTCGATGAAATATAGCATACATTGATATCCATCATGTTGGTACCATGTACCGACTCGGAAACCATAGTGTTAGTACCATGTACCTTTTCGGTACAATAATGTTGGTATTAGCTTCAAGCTCAATAGCCATAGTGTTAGTATCCTTTACAGACTCGGTATATATATATATATATATATATATATATATATATATATATATATATATATATATTATAGTATGAGTTAGCGTTGAATTAGCATTGTCGAGAGTTTATATGATGTTAGCTTCACTATTGCAGGTTTACAAATTCGTTTATGAGATTGTACCGTCCTATTATCCCACATTCCTAACCCAAATATATAGTGGTTAAAGGGCGTAATATCGAATCCTACTGATGAGTCGCCAATAAGCACGAAATGAATGTGCATGAGATTATACTTTCCGTTCGTGCCGTATTTGGTTTATCCTTCTGGTCACAACTCAACTAATTTGTTACTAGGTTCGCAACACCTAATAAATACTAACAGTTATATAAGAGTACAATATATAAATTTTATATATATTTAATTCAATGATGTCATGATTAACGTGAAATGTGATTGAGTCTAGATTTTATAGATTTTATGGCGAAACGAGCAATCGAAAATAGTTTTTATTTACAATTTTGGTGAAATTTACCTATCTTGAAATTCATTGTGTCTGTACCATATACTAACCGATATATATTATATGTTATAAATTTGTTTTTAAATCGTATTTCCAATGTCTTTACATGAATGTAACATCACTACTGCTTGGATAAAGGAGAATGTGCCATCAACTTTTTCCTCATTCCTTGACCAAATATGTGGTAGGTATAGGGCGTTGTACCGGCTTGTAATGACGAGTCGCTAGCTAGCACGAATCAAATGTACATATGAGATTATACATTTTGTACAGGCTGATTTTTATATATCTTCCTGGTCTTATTTTAAATAGTTTATTATTAGTTACGCACTACCTAATAAATAGCTGTATTATAAACCAAAATTTAAGACAATGTAAAATTTAGTAACTATTAATAACAGGTTTTTTTAAATTAAGAAGAAAATGCAAGAAGAAAATATGTAAGACAGGTGAGTTGAGGAATAGATTAAAAGTAAATAATGGCTTTAAGCAGAGAAAAAAATTATCGGTTGAATCAGAATTTTCATATGGTGAACTGAAAGAAAATAAGAGTTCCAACTAAATAGGTAATGAACACATTATAGGTATATTATAATAAACACATTTTAAGTGAGCTATTTGTGAATCTATTTTTAATTTTTCTAAGGATGTTTGATCAGCGTTTATTCTAAAATAAATTCCGAAACGGCATTGCGTGTCTTTTGTTACTATTATCCTTATTAATGGACCTAATGATTTTAAAAATGATTCAGAATTTATTGCATTTATTAATAATTATTTTTGAAACGATGGACTTTATAATTATTCAAATCAATTCTTTGATATTGATGTAAACACTAATTTCATATATATATATATATATATATATATATATATATATATATATATATATATGATATTCAGAATAAACTAAGAATATTATGAAACAGAAAAACAATTCTTCGAGTAGACTGATATCGTCCTTATTGGAAACTCTTGAATTACTGTAAAGAGATTAACTTTGAGTAGGACTCAAACCGGAGTCAGCTACTGACTTTCTTGAGACAAACTATCTTAGCTACAAGCAATTTTCAATTATAGACTTACTAGTTTTTGATTGAGCTTTACATCAAGCAAAGACTACATGACAATTCTTTTAGACTATAATTTCGAACATGCCACCAAACATCTTTCATTATATAAAAGAAACCATGGGTGAAATGGTATAGAATTAGATATTTATATAATTTAACCATCATTTGTTGTGCGGGCGATGATGACAATTATTTAATTCAAGTTTTCGTTCTCGATATAAAAATTAATCCCAATATATATATATATATATATATATATATATATATATATATATATATATATATATATACATACATTTGTCAGTATTAACTAAATATTATATAATTTATAAAAGTTAATTCATCCAAAAGATCGTTTTCGTTCTTATGGGAAACACTTCAAATACAGCCAGAATAAGCTACAGACTGAGTTCGATCCTCGGCAAGTCTGCTTCAGAGTCTTAGATTCTCACCACTGAGCCATCCTGCCACACGCTGCAAATGATGTGGTTTGTGGCTGGGAGTTTAGCGAATAGATTCACAAGTTCCGAGGCCGACGTGCTTAGGTATGAGCCACGTTTGTCGTGTGGCAGAGTGGTCTAGTGGGTAGAGTCACATAACTTAAAGCGGGCGTGGCAAATTTTAAGCCCTGTTCCCGGAAACATTCTGGATATTACTTGAAGAGATTCCAATAGGGATGGGATCGGTCTACAGGATGAATTGCCTTTTCTACATTATACATTGCTTATTTGTTAATTAAAACTGTATGAATATAATAGGGTTGGTGCTTATATAATGATCCAAAAACTTGATTTACATAATTATTTTTCACATCCTGTGCAACCAATGATAATTTGATTCATTCATTTTTGCTATTCGTTTAAGTTGGCTTATTGCTATTGTCTTTCATTGGTCCACTTTTTAGTATAGCCAGTTATTATTAAATGACGAGCAAACTAATTTCTCAATGTCTTCATACTCACATACTTACATAGGACGGTAACGTTCTATTTTCCACATACTTCACACAAATATATAGTGGATAAAAGGCGTAATACCGGCTCCAACGGATAAATAGCCAGTAAGCACAAAACCAATGTGCACGAGATTATACATTCCGTTCCTGCTGTCTTTGGTTTATCCTTCTAGTCATATTTGGACTAAAATGTTATAAGGTGCGCAAGACCTAATAAAAAATTGCATACGTATTAGTTCGCAACAAACAACATGTAACTGCTATATTTTTAATTAAATGATGTACTGATAACAGCGAAATGTAGTAACCGATATCGATTAGGGCCAGAATAAAATGTGTTTAGAAAAAAATTTGATTCCCAATTTTGGTAAGTTTTGCATTCAGTGAAATCCATCGTTTTGTTATCGTGTATCGAATTAGCAACCATAGTGTTAGCAAATTGTATCTTTTCGGTTTGTTAATGTTGGTATCTTGTTCTGACACAATAGCCATGGAGTTGTAACCCTTTAAACTCCCGATATATATATATATATATGTATTTATATATATATATATATATATATATATATATATATATATATATAAGGTGTGTGTGTATACTTTATTGTGACCATTGCCTTCGAATGTTAGATAGTATATTTCATATTAGAAAGATAAAAAACATTAATCACAATTTGGATAAAGAACATTTATTTCGTGAAAACTAAACACCGCTCTACAATCATTCAGTTATATACAATCTGGATTTTCAATTGATTGTGCTAGTGGTAAAAAATCTGACTCGCTTTTACTTCTATTTCTTGTTTTGGCAGATTGGTAAGTGTGTATGCGTTTGTGTTTGTGTGTGTGTGCCTGTTTGCATGTAAAGGTCATTCTCGATGTACTGCAAAGTGATGTCTGAGATCTGGTCATTATTGTTTTGATGGCTTGAGAATTAACCATTTATGCGCATTGTTTGCTGTAACATGTACGAGTGCTATTTTTCCCAGTGTAGATTATCGTTTCAACTTGTTGCGGACATTTGAGCCTCAAATGTATAATTGACCAGTGCACACTCTACAAAAGATATGTAGATGATATCTTGTTGTTCCTCTCAGAAGCAGCAGACCCTTCCAAAATCTTCAAACAAGCAAATGGAGCCGATCCAG
>JAQBSW010009435.1:0-28759 GCA_029291075.1 Eudiplozoon nipponicum
TGCGTTGCGGCTGGCGGTAGTTTTGTTATGTGGTTCGACGACTGGTTAAATACAATGGGATTGGTGTTTACTTCAAGCTCGCAAACTTGATTTAAAGAATTGTTACCACCACCCGCGCAAACAATTATTGTTAAATTGTATTGCCTATATATGTATATGTGGCGAAAGCTACAAACAGTTAATGTTCGTGACTGCATAGAAATTGTGCAGCCGACATTTCCAGTCAAGTTCAATGTATGCGAGACTGCTAGAGGTGAGAGCCGCATATCTAAATTTGATTTCCATATATTATTCAATGCGGTTTGATCCTCGATAGTCAGTTTGCCGTCGTACTCTGATGATGATCATGGAAGGTCGAAACGCGTCAGTGCGTTGCGGCTGGCGGTAGTTTTGTTATGTTGTTCGACGACTGGTTAAATACAATGGGATTGGTGTTTACTTCAAGCTCGCAAACTTGATTTAAAGAATTGTTACCACCACCCGCGCAAACAATTATTGTTAAATTGTATTGCCTATATATGTATATGTGGCGAAAGCTACAAACAGTTAATGTTCGTGACTGCATAGAAATTGTGCAGCCGACATTTCCAGTCAAGTTCAATGTATGCGAGACTGCTAGAGGTGAGAGCCGCATATCTAAATTTGATTTCCATATATATTCAATGCGGTTTGATCCTCGATAGTCAGTTTGCCGTCGTACTCTGATGATGATCATGGAAGGTCGAAACGCGTCAGTGCGTTGCGGCTGGCGGTAGTTTTGTTATGTTGTTCGACGACTGGTTAAATACAATGGGATTGGTGTTTACTTCAAGCTCGCAAACTTGATTTAAAGAATTGTTACCACCACCCGCGCAAACAATTATTGTTAAATTGTATTGCCTATATATGTATATGTGGCGAAAGCTACAAACAGTTAATGTTCGTGACTGCATAGAAATTGTGCAGCCGACATTTCCAGTCAAGTTCAATGTATGCGAGACTGCTAGAGGTGAGAGCCGCATATCTAAATTTGATTTCCATATATATTCAATGCGGTTTGATCCTCGATAGTCAGTTTGCCGTCGTACTCTGATGATGGTCAAGGAAGGTCGAAACGCGTCAGTGCGTTGCGGCTGGCGGTAGTTTTGTTATATTGTTCGACGACTGGTTAAACACAATGGGATTGGTGTTTACTTCAAGCTCGCAAACTTGATTTAAAGATTTGTTACCACCACCCGCGCAAACAATTATTGTTAAATTGTATTGCCTATATATGTATATGTGGCGAAAGCTACAAACAGTTAATGTTCGTGACTGCATAGAAATTGTGCAGCCGACATTTCCAGTCAAGTTCAATGTATGCGAGACTGCTAGAGGTGAGAGCCGCATATCTAAATTTGATTTCCATATATATTCAATGCGGTTTGATCCTCGATAGTCAGTTTGCCGTCGTACTCTGATGATGATCATGGAAGGTCGAAACGCGTCAGTGCGTTGCGGCTGGCGGTAGTTTTGTTATGTTGTTCGACGACTGGTTAAATACAATGGGATTGGTGTTTACTTCAAGCTCGCAAACTTGATTTAAAGAATTGTTACCACCACCCGCGCAATCAATTATTGTTAAATTGTATTGCCTATATATGTATATGTGGCGAAAGCTGCAAACAGTTTATGTTCGTGACTGCATAGAAATTGTGCAGCCGACATTTCCAGTCAAGTTCAATGTATGCAAGACTGCTAGAGGTGAGAGCCGCATATCTAAATTTGATTTCCATATATATTCAATGCGGTTTGATCCTCGATAGTCAGTTTGCCGTCGTACTCTGATGATGATCAGGGAAGGTCGAAACGCGTCAGTGCGTTGCGGCTGGCGGTAGTTTTGTTATGTTGTTCGACGACTGGTTAAATACAATGGGATTGGTGTTTACTTCAAGCTCGCAAACTTGATTTAAAGAATTGTTACCACCACCCGCGCAAACAATTATTGTTAAATTGTATTGCCTATATATGTATATGTGGCGAAAGCTACAAACAGTTTATGTTCGTGACTGCATAGAAATTGTGCAGCCGACATTTCCAGTCAAGTTCAATGTATGCGAGACTGCTAGAAGTGAGAGCCGCATATTTAAATTTGATTTCCATATATATCCAATGCGGTTTGATCCTCGATAGTCAGTTTGCTGTCGTACTCTGATGATGGTCAAGGAAGATCGGACCGCGTCTGTGCGTTGCGGCAGGCGGTAGTTTTTTTATGTTGTTCGACGACTGGTTAAATAAAATGCGATTGGTGTTTACTTCAACCTCGTAAACTTGATTTAAAGATTTGTTACCACCACCCGCGCAAACATTTATTGTTAAATTTTTTTGCCTATATATGTATAACTGGCGAAAGCTAAAAACAATTTATGTTCGTCAGGCATAGAAATTGTGCTGCGGACATTTCCAGTCAAGTTTAATGTATGCGAGACTGCTAGATGTGAGAGCCGCATATTTAAATTTGATTTCCATATATATTCAATGCGGTTTAATCCTCGAAAATCAGTTTGCCGTCATACCGTGATGATGGACAAGGAAGGTCGAAACGCGTCAGTGCGTTGGGACAGTCGGTAATTTTGTTATGTTTTTCAACGACTGGTTAAATAAAATGCGATTGGTGTTTACTTCAACCTCGTAAACTTCATTTAAATATTTGTTACCACCAACCGCGCAAACAATTATTGTTAAATTTTATTGCATATAAATGTATATGTGACGAAAGCTACAAACATTTTATCTTCGTGACGCATATAAATTTTGCGGCCCACATTTCCAGTGATGTTCAATGTATGCGAGACCACGTGAGGTGAGAGCCGCATTTTTAAATTTGATTTTCATATATATCAAATGCGGTTTGATCCTCGATAGTCAGTTTGCTGTCGTACTCTGACGATGGACAAGGAAGATCGGAACGCGTCTGTGCGTTGCGGCAGACGGTAGTTTTGTTATGTTGCTCGACTACTGGTTAAATACAATGGGATTGGTGTTTATTTCAAGCTCGCAAATTTGAATTATTCATTTGTAACCTTCACCTACGCAAACAATAATTCTTGAATTGTATTGACTATACATGTATATGTGGCGAAAGCTAAAAACAGAATATGTTCTTGACTGCATTGAAATTGAGCAGCCGACATTTCCATTCCAGTTCAATGTATGCGAGACTGCTAGAGGTGAGAGCCGCATATTTAAATTTGATTTCCATATATATTCAATGCAGTTTGATCCGTGATAGTCAGTTGGCCGTCGTACTCTGATGATGACCAAGGAACGTCGAAACGCGTCAGTGCGTTGCGGCTGGTAGTTGTTTTGTTATGTTGTTCGACGGCTAGTTAAATACAATGGGATTGGTGTTTACTTCAAGCTCGCAAACTTGATTTAAAGATTTGTTACCACCACCCGCGCAAACAAATATTCTTAAATTGTATTGCCTATATATGTATTTAGTGGAGAAAGCTACAAACATTTTACGTTCTTGACTGCGTAGAAATTGTGCAGCCGACATTTGCATTCCAGTTAAATGTATGCGAGACTGCTAGATGTGAGAGCCGCATATTTAAATTTGATTTCCATATATATCAAATGCGGTTTGATCCTCGATAGTCAGTTTGCTGTCGTACTCTGATGATGGTCAAGGAAGATCGGAACGCGTCTGTGCGTTGCGGCAGGCGGTAGTTTTATTATATTGTTCGATGACTGGTTAAATACAATGGGATTGGTGTTTACTTCAAGCACGCAAACTTGATTTAAAGAATTGTTACCACCACCCGCGCAATCAATTATTGTTTAAATTTTATTGCCTATATATGTATATGTGGCGAAAGCTGCAAACAGTTAATGTTCGTGACTGCATAGAAATTGTGCAGCCGACATTTCCAATCAAGTTCAATGTATGCAAGACTGCTAGAGGTGAGAGCCGCATATCTAAATTTGATTTCCATATATATTCAATGCGGTTTGATCCTCGATATTCAGTTTGCCGTCGTACTCTGATGATGATCAAGGAAGGTCGAAACGCGTCAGTGCATTGCGGCTGGCGGTAGTTTGGTTATGTTGTTCTACGACTGATTAAATACAATGGGATTGGTGTTTACTTCAAGCTCGCAAACTTGATTTAAAGAATTGTTACCACCACCCACGCAAACAATTATTGTTAAATTGTATTGCCTATATATGTATATGTGGCGAAAGCTAAAAACAGTTTATGTTCGTGAATGCATAGAAATTGTGCAGCCGACATTTCCAGTCAAGTTCAATGTATGCGAGACGGCTAGAAGTAAGAGCCGTATATTTAAATTTGATTTCCATATATATTCAATGCGGTTTGATCCTCGATAGTCAGTTTGCCGTCGTACTCTGATGATGATCATGGAAGGTCGAAACGCGCCAGTGCGTTGCAGCTGGCGGTAGTTTTGTTATGTTGTTCGACGACTGGTTAAATACAATGGGATTGGTGTTTACTTCAAGCTCGCAAACTTGATTTAAATCATTGCTACCACCACCCGCGCAATCAATTAATGTTAAATTGTATTGCCTATATATGTATATGTGACGAAAGCTGCAAACAGTTAATGTTCGTGACTGCATAGAAATTGTGCAGCCGACATTTCCAGTTAAGTTCAATGTATGCAAGACTGGTAGAGGTGAGAGCCGCATATCTAAATTTGATTTCCATATATATATTCAATGTGGTTTGAACCTCGATAGTCAGTTTGCCGTCGTACTCTGATGATGATCAAGGAAGGTCGAAACGCGTCAGTGTGTTGCGGCTGGCGGTAGTTTTGTTATGTTGTTCGACGACTGGTTAAATACAATGGGATTGGTCTTTACTTCAAGCTCGCAAACTTTATTTAAAGAATTGTAACCACCACCCACACAATCAATTATTGTTAAATTGTACTGCCTATATATGTATATGTGGCGAAAGCTGCAAACAGTTAATTTTCGCGACTGCATAGAAATTGTGCAGCCGACATTTCCAGTCAAGTTCAATGTATGCGAGAGTGCTAGAAATGAGTGCCGCATATTTAAATTTGATTTTCATATATATCCAATGCGGTTTGATCCTCGATAGTCAGTTTGCTGTCGTACTCTGATGATGGTCAAGGAAGATCGGACCGCGTCTGTGCGTTGCGGCAGGCGGTAGTTTTTTTATGTTGTTCGACGACTGGTTAAATAAAATGCGATTGGTGTTTACTTCAACCTCGTAAACTTGATTTAAAGATTTGTTACCACCACCCGCGCAAACATTTATTGTTAAATTTTTTTGCCTATATATGTATAAGTGGCCAAAGCTAAAAACAATTTATGTTCGTCAGGCATAGAAATTGTGAAGCCGACATTTCCAGTCAAGTTTAATGTATGCGAGACTGCTAGATGTGAGAGCCGCATATTTAAATTTGATTTCCATATATATTCAATGTGGTTTAACTCGAAAATCATTTTGCCGTCATACCGATGATGGACAAGGAAGGTCGAAACGCGTCAGTGTTGGGACAGTCGGTACTCATATGTTTTCAACGACTGCTAAATACAATGGGATTGGTGTTTACTTCAAGCTCGCAAACTTGATTTAAAGCATTGTAACCACCACCCGCGTAAACAATTATTGTTAAATTGTATTGCCTATATATGTATATGTGGCGAAAGCTACAAACAGTTAACGTTCGTGACTGCATAGAAATTGTGCAGCCGACATTTCCAGTCAAGTTCAATGTATGCGAGACTGCTAGAGGTGAGAGCCGCATATCTAAATTTGAATTCCATATATATTCAATGCGATTTGATCCTCGATAGTCAGTTTGCCGTCGTACTCTGATGATGATCATGGAAGGTCGAAACGCGTCAGTGCGTTGCGGCTGGCGATAGTTTTCTTATGTTGTTCGACAACTGGTTAAATACAATGGGATTGGTGTTTATTTCAAGCTCGCAAACTTGAATTATTCATTTGTAACCTTCACCCACGCAAACAATAATTCTTGAATTGTATTGACTATACATGTATATGTGGCGAAAGCTAAAAACAGAATATGTTCTTGGATCAATACTTTCGAAATTGAGCAGCCGACATCGGTCTCCAGTTCAATGTATGCGACTAGAGGTTCCAGTCGATTTACATCGACCATGATTAACCTTGTTTGATCGTTAAAGAATTTTTACCACCACCCGCGCAATCAATTGTTGTTTTATTTTATTGCTAATATGTGTATATGTGGCGAAAGCTGCAAACAGTTAATGTTCTTGACTGCGTAGAAATTGTGCAGCCGACATTTACAGTCAAGTTCAATGTATGCGAGACTGCTAGAGGTGAGAGCCGCCTATCTAACTTAGATTTCCATATATATTCAATGCGGTTTGATCCTCGATAGTCAGTTTGCCGTCGTACTCTGATGATGGTCAAGGAAGGCCGGAAAGCGTCAGTGCGTTGAGGCTGGTGGTAGTTTTGTTATGTTGTTCGACGACTGGCTGAATACAATGTGATCGTTGTTTATTTCATGCTCGCAAACTTGATTTAAAGAATTGTTACCACCACCCGCGCAATAAATTATTGTTAAATTGTATTGCCTATATATGTATATGTGGCGAAAGTTGCAAACAGTTAATGTTCGTGACTGCATAGAAATTGTGCAGCCGACATTTCCAGTCAAGTTCAATTTATGCGAGACTGCTAGAGGTGAGAGCCGCATATCTAAATTTGATTTCCATATATATTCAATGCGGTTTGATTCTCGATTATCAATTTGCCGTCGTGCTCTGATGATGGTCAAGGAAGGTCAAAACGCATCAGTGCGTTGCGGCTGGCGGTAGTTTTGTTATGTTGTTCGACGACTGGTTAAATACAATGGGATTTGTGTTTACTTCAAGCTCGCAAACTTGAATTAAAGAATTGTTACCACCACTCGCGCAAACAATTATTGTTAAATTGTATTGCCTATATATGTATATGTGGCGAAAGCTAAAAACAGTTAATGTTCGTGACTGCATAGAAATTGTGCAGCCGACATTTCCAGTCAAGTTTAATGTATGCGAGACTGCTAGAGGTGAGAGCCGCATATCTAAATTTGATTTCCATATATATTCAATGCGGTTTGATCCTCGAAAATCAGTTTGCCCTCATAACCTGATTATGGACAAAGAAGTTCGAAACGCGTCAGTGCGTTGGAGCAGTCGGTAGTTTTGTTATGTAGTTCGATGACTGGTTAAATACAATGGGATTGGTGTTTACTTCAAGCACGCAAACTTGATTTAAAGATTTGTTACCACCACCCGCGCAATCAATTATTGTTTAAATTGTATTGCCTATATATGTTTATGTGGCGAAAGCTGCAAACATTTAATGTTCGTTACTGCATAGAAATTGTGCAGCCGACATTTCCAGTAAAGTTCAATGTATGCAAGACTGCTAGAGGTGAGAGCCGCATATCTAAATTTGATTTCCATATATATTCAATGCAGTTTTATACTCGATAGTCAGTTTGCCGTCGTACTCTGATGATGATCATGGAAGGTCGAAACGCGTCAGTGCGTTGCGGCTGGCGGTAGTTTTGTTATGTTGTTGGACGACTGGTTAAATACAATGGGATTGGTGTTTACTTCAAGCTCGCAAACTTGATTTAAAGAATTGTTACCACCACCCGTGCAAACAATTATTGTTAAATTGTATTGCCTATATATGTATATGTGGCGAAAGCTACGAACAGTTTATGTTCGTGACTGCATAGAAATTGTGCAGCCGACATTTCCAGTCAAGTTCAATGTATGCGAGACTGCTAGATGTGAGAGCAGCATATTTAAATTTGATTTCCATATATATTCAATGCGGTTTGATCCTCGATAGTCAGTTTGCCGTCGTACTCTGATGATGATCAAGGAAGGTCGAAACGCTTCAGTGCGTTGCGGATGGCGGTAGTTTTGTTATGTTGCTCGACAACTGTTTAAATACAATGGTATTGGTTCTTACTTCAAGCTCGCAAACTTGATTTAAAGATTTGTTACCACCACCCGCGCAAACAATTATTGTTAAATTGTATTTCCGGTATTAAAGTTTACCTGTTTCTTGTGTTGCGTTAGGATTTGTTTGCATCCGCTGTCTACCTGATTTTGCCATATAATTCAACCTCCGGAGAATTTTAGTTTATACTTCTTTTTAGATCTCTAAAGCACAACTTGCTTTTTAGCTAGGTAAGTGTATGTAATATTGTTTTTTGTTTTTGTCTGCATGTGTACACCCTTCGAAATGAGATTATAGTTATTTTATAACAAATACTGACGACTCACAATATGTGCATACGTCATGCATGTGTGAATGTGTTCTCGTTTTTTCCGATTGAGGAGTAATATATTACTGCACGTGTACACTCATCGCAGTGAAATTACAGCGATTGAGCACCATTCGACTATTCACAATATAAGCGTATGCCAAGTTTTTTTGTTTGCGTATATGTGTGAGCGTTTACTTAAGACTGAGATATTATCCGAAGCATACGTGCCTTGGTTCGAGCCGAGTCCGCGGAATATTCTGGTCGGTACGTTTTGTGTTTCTAATAAAGACGAAACCGGTTTACTGGATAACTTGTCTTTACTAAACGATAAAATTCTTAGTTTATACTGATATATGTAAGTAATTAATAGGTAAGGTAATTATATCAAGATCGTGACCTCGATTATTTTAATTGAGGAAGAATCTGTAACATATAATTACCGGCAAGTGTAATATTCATTTAAGTGAAACTTAAATGATAATTGTCATTTCCTAAATGCACACGTCAATTTGTGGCGGAAATTAAATCGAGAAATGACATCATAAATGAAACAGTCGCAGAAAAATCACTAGATCCAATTTGGAATATATCATCCAATAATGGTAGGAAACTAAGGTTTTATGAATGATAATCAGAAACTCGCTCAAGTAAAAGAATAAGAACACTGGACTGATATTAACTCAGAAGGGTTGAGGGTGAAATATTCAAAATCTTAAAATTTTATTCTTGGTTACTTCTTATTTTATTTTATCTTTCATATTATGTTCTACTGTTAGTGTTGCGTCTTTTAACTAAAATTTATGGTTGTATGACGGGAGTGAAGTAAGGCACATTTTCTTTGCACTATGAATAATATCTTTCTTTATCACGCAATTTTAAAATTCCTTTAATGACCTCTTTTTATTTTTATTTTAACTTTCTATTCTATTTGAAAAGATTATCCGGTTCCAATTTATTTTTTCTAACTCTTAAGTATTTTCTGTATTCACAGTATCTTGCCGACTTCTCACCAAGATGCCACACGTAATTACTTCATTTAGGAATGTACTTGTAAAATTGGTCTGACGTGTGGAATTTTGAAATGACTCTTATTATTTTAGTTTCTCTTGAATGACGGACACATGTTCCTGTAATTATTAATAACAGATAATTTCTCAGTATTAAACAAACGCTCACAAACATACACACAAATATTACAGTTAAATACTGTTTGTTGTGGCGAACTAATATATATGCAAGTATGTATTAGGTGTTGCGAACCTAGCAACAAATTAGTTAACCTCTGACTAGAAGGATAAACCAAAAAAGGCATGAACCAAAGGTATAATCTCTTGCACATTCATTTCGTGCTTACTGGCGACTCATCAGTAGGAGCCGGTATTACGCCATTAACCCACTATATATTTGGTTGGGGAATGTGAGATAATATGACGGTTCAGTCTCCTAGACGAATGTGTAAACAAGCAGTAGTAAAGCTAATATCATATAAAGTCTCGTTAATGTGACTTCAAAGCTAACTCACTCTATATAATATATACCGAGTATACAAAGGATACTAGCACTATGACTATTGTGTCAGTAAACGATACCAACATAATAGTACCGATGAGGTACCTGGCACTAACACTATGGTAGCCGAGTCAGTACATGGTACCAACATGATGTATATCAGTGTATGCTATCGGTCACCAAAATTGAGAATAACAACTATTTAGGAACACCAGATACTCCAGTAAATCCATACGCTCTGGCCTTGATCGATATCAATTATCACATTTGCGGTAAGCATGACATCATTCAATTCAATATATAATTGTTAAATTCAGTTTGTTGCGTAGAACTAATATATATGCAAGAATGCATTTGGTGTTACCAACCTAGTAACAAATAAGTTCAGTTGAGACCAGAAGAAAAAACCAAAGGAATTAGCGTATACGTGTAGTAATTGATTACTCCTCAATCCAATACAAAGTGAACACATTCACACAGGCATGGCGTATGCTTATATAGTGAGTCGTCAGTATTTGTTATTAAATCACTGTAATCTCATTTCGAAAAGCGTACATATACAGAAAAAAACGCAAACCAATTTGACATACACGTACCTAGTAAAAAAAGTTGAGATCTAACAACAATTATAAATAGGGCAGTTAAATACTGTTTGTTGCGAAGAACTAATAAATATGCAAGCAAGTATTAGATGTTGCGGATCTAGTAACAAATTAGTTCAGTTTTGACCAGAAGGATAAACCAAAGGCAGTATGAACGGAAAGTATAATCTCATGCACATTCGTTTCGAGCTTACTGGCGACTCACCAGTAGGAGCCGGTATTACGCCCTTTAAGCACTATATATTTTGGTTAAGAATGTGGGATAATAGGACGGTACAATCTTCACACAATAGCGAAGCTAACATCATATAGTCTACGACAATGCTACTCGAACGCTAACTCACATTATATAATAAATATACCGAGTCTGTAAAGGATACTAACACTATGGCTATTGTGTTAGTAACCGATACCATCATTACTGTACCGAAAAGATACATGGCACTAACACTATGTCTTCCATGTCAGTACATGGTACAAATATGATGGATATCAGTCTATGCTATAGTTCACCGACATTGAGAATTACAACTATTTCGGAACACCTGTTACTCCAGTAAATCTATACACTCTGGCCTTGATCGATATCAGTTTTCACATTTCGCGGTAAGCATGTCATCATTAAATTCAACATTTAACAGTTAAATATTGTTTATTGCGGAGAACTAATATATATGCAAGTATGTTATTGCGAACCTAGTAAGAAATTAGTTCAGTTGTGACCAGAAGGATAAACCAGAGGCAGCATGAACACAAAGTATAATCCCATGCTTTGTCGTAGATTATATGATGTTAGCTTCATTATAGCAGGTTTAAACATTCGTCTAGGAGATTGTACCGTCCTATTATCCCACATTCCTGACCAAAATATATAGTGCTTAATGGGCGTAATACCGGCTCCTTCTGATGAGTCGCCAGTAAGCACGAAACGATTGTGCATGAGATTATACTTTCTGTTCATGATACCTTCGTTTTATCCTTCTAGTCAAAACTGAATTAATTTGTTATTAGGTCCGCAATACCTAATACATACTTGTATAAATAGCGCAGTTTAAACTAAGATTTTCCACTTGACATATTGATTGTCAAATTGGTGTGTAATTTGCTTTCTATTGAAAGAACCTCCATATCTGGACGCCTAAATATATGGCAAAATCTGGTAGACAGCGGATGCAAACATCTCAAAAATCAACACGAGAAACAGGTAAGTAGTCATTCCCTGTCGTCAACATCTTTCTTTTAATGCTTATAATCCACAGTGTACACCATGCATTTTCAACTTAAAATTTGGCATCATTTAATTGATTATTACGAGCTTATAAATAGCAGGAAAACGTATGCATATAAGGCTCAAAATCAATTACAAATACACATTTCGTACTTGTGTTTCTTCAATTAATTTGTCACGTTGTTGGCAGGTGTATACTTCTTTGTGATAAGAATTTTGTTTCACATAATTGGTCTAATATAAGCCATCCAGCGAAAGGGTGGCGCAGTTATTGTGGCACCAGATTCCGGAGGAAATTTAATCAGTTTCGAGATCTTTCCGCGGCATATTCTAACGAGTACATGATAAGATCCCAAATAGGATGAAGCCGGTATTCTGGATGAATTGCCTTATCTACACTACACAATTCTTAGTATACCCTTAAATATATAAGAAATTAATTGGTCAGGTGCTTATATGCAGATCACAACCGTGACTATACTAGTTGTTAACAAAATGTATGTATACATAAACAAAAAAACAAACATATAAACATACATAAAAGCATACAAACATACATACAAGCATACATACACACATACATACATGCATACATATATACATACAAACAAACATACATACATACATACATACATACATACATACATACATACATGCATACATACATACATAAATACATATATATATACATAAAAACAACCAAACAACCATACATACATACATACATACATACATACATACATACATACATACATACATACATACATACATACATACATACATACATACATACATGCATACATATATACATACATACATACAAACATACATACACACATACATACATACATACATACATACATACATACATACATACATACATACATACATACATACATACATGCATAAATACATACATACATACATACATACATACATACATAATTACATACATACATACATACATACATACATACATACATACATACATACATACATACATACATACATACATACATACATACATACATACATACATACATACATACATACATACATACATACATACATACATACATACATACATACATACATACATACATACATACATACATACATACACATACATACATACATACATACATACATACATACATACATACATACATACATACATACATACATACATACATACATACATACATACATACATACATACATACATACATACATACATACATACATACATACATACATCATACATACATACATACATACATACATACATACATACATACATACATACATACATACATACATACATACATACATACATACATACAAAATATATAACTATTCAAATAAGTTAGCTTCCCAGACGTGCAGACCTCATAATATTAGATACGAGAGTTTCTATTACTTTCTTATTAAATCTTATTTGAAGTCATATCTAGGGATCTTATTTTGCAGATTATTTTTTAAATATCTTCACATTGAAAACCATAACTAATAAAAAGATTTCTTTCCAATTTTTTTAATTTCATTGTTTTTGATACTTATAGACAAAGGGAGATGAAGAGCGATGGACAGTTAGGCGAGAAATTTTGATCAACAATAAATTTAAGTTTTTGGATACAAATACAGTATTTAGATGTACAATCCGCTAATGAAATCGAAAAACTAATAATTCAAAAGCACAAACTTTGAAATAACAAAGACATTTTATATTAAAGAGCACGAAAGTGCGAAGAAGAGAAAGGATAATTAAAGTAAACACGTGAAGAACTCATGCATAAGTGGATAATACTGATTTAATTTCAAAAAAAATAAAAATGAAACTATTAACTAATGGAAACAAATTAAATAATTACACAAAGTAGAAATGATAGTGTTGAATATATTCACTGTTCTATCAAAATTTTGTATTTTTATTCTAAGTATTTAATTCCTCAGATGGATCCGGTCTTCTTTTCCTGCTGATGAGTATTGCCTTATTAATATTGAGACAAGTGATATTTCAACACCTGATACATTCATAATATAATTCCCCACTTTAATTCGAATTGACTCTCTTATTAATACGGTCAGTGTACTGCGGTTGCATACGTTTACGGTCTTTACAATATACCTGATGGAAAAATCCCTTTGTGATTTGTTTGGGCCATTTTCTGATTCTGACTATATTTACAAGCTGATTTTTGTTCTCCGCCGTCAACATTAATTGGCAGCATTGTTTCTCTACATACGTTAGAATAAAGTCTTTCCAAGATATTTCATATACTGTTTTAAATCAAGTTTACGAGCTTGAAGTAAACACCAACCCCATTGTATTTAACCTGTCTACGAACAACATAACAAAACTACCGCCAGCCGCAACGCACTGACGCGTTTCGACCTTCCTTGATCATTATCAGAGGTTATACTTTTTCTTTTTGGTTTGTTAGTGTGCTGCCTAAGGTGAGTGTCATTTTCATTACTATCCTAGTATTTGGCTCTAAATTGATATCAAAATGTCTATTTTCACACAAAACGGGTGATTCAATTAAACACTAATGAGGATAACCGAATGGGTATATTCCATTTAAATATCCTATTCCAATATCCGTCGATTCCTCTTCAGCTTCAAATCAAGGAATGCGAACTCTCACCTCGATTTTTTTCCATTGGGAAATAAGAATTATGCATTTGTATATTAGGTGTTTCGCATCTAGAAAAATATTTTTCAATTATGTCCCGAAGGATAAACCGAAGTCCGCATGAACGATAAGTATAATCACATGTGCACATTCGCTTCTTGCTGAGTGGTGACTCATTAGTAAATTCCTGCATTACTCCTTATATCCACTATATATTTGGGTCATGAATGTGGGACACTTGTGCGGTACAATCTCTATACAAAAATGTAAACCTGCAGTAGTGTAGCTTATTTCATATAAAGTCTTCGACACTGCGACTTCAAAGCCAACTCTCTACATATTATATATATACTGAGTCTGTAAAGGGTATGAACACTAACTTACATATTGAAATTATTCTAATAATAAAATATTTATAAGTAATATTTTGTCTGACGCGTGCAAAGGGTAAATTAATGACTAGTGACTGCAGTTTCATTTAGATGTACGGACATGTCTATCAATAATATTTTAACAAAGTTTTTTGGTTATGAATACACATACACATACACATGCGTGGCGTGCGCCTATTTAATGATATGCCAATAACTGTTATTAACTTATTTGTTACTAGGTTCGCAACACCTAATACATACTTGCATATATTTTAGTTCTTCGCAACAAACAGTATTTAACTGTTATTAACTTGTCTATTTTGAGTACAACCCTAGTGGTTTGAATTGAAATTTAACATGTGCATTGGTCTTTCTGACTTCTAGTTTTATAACTCTTGGCATGTTTTTATGACGAGTGATTATGAATTATGGATCTCCCTCACCTGAAAGTGAGGGCCATCTCTGTTACGTCATTTTACATTGAGTGTGTAAAACGAATAGTTAACTCATGCAATTGATAAATTATTATTCAGCCACTCTGGTCTAAATTAGTTAGATAAAAAACAACAGATATGAAAATGCACACACACACGTGTGACACGCGAATATCTAATGAAAGGTCACTCTGAAGCATAAATATTATGGCTAGATGAAATAAAGCGCTTGATTCATTTGTTTCGTTTGTTAGACGTGTGAGGCGAAATGCAACTGTTGAAGGCCTACGGTAAGTTATGCCGAAATAATTTTTCAAAGGAAAACTACTGGAACAATGAAAGCTGAGTTTGTCAAAACGCAGATCAGGTAAATTCAATTAATCCGGGTTCGCAAATAAAAACACCATTCAAGAAACATTTAACATGGAATTATAGCAGCAATGCCGTTAAATGGTATAATAAATATACATTGGAGAAACAACAGCTCGTAAGGCAAGTGTCAAATATTTCCTATTTATGTATTTGTTTAAAACATGACGTTATTCCTAAATGTTTTCGTTTTAAATTAAATTTTAAGTTAAATGCTTATGGTATGTCTCTTAAGCATGACCTTTGTATAAATACTTTAAAAAATTTGATTCTTGATTTAGTTAAACGTAAGATTATACTTATTAAGGGAAAAACTAAATTAAGATCGATGTTAACTTCACTTTTGCACGCAGATGATTTTAAATGCATTGAGGGTTTTAGTGATAAAACCCGCATTAGAGAAATAAAAAGTAAGAATTAGACATGATGAAAATTAGTTGACATGCGAATTTATATACCCAAGAAAGTGGTAATTTAATCGGGACTAATAGAATAGTAAATCTATCAACATTAAATCTTAAGAAAGATCAAGTTGAACTACAAAACCATGTTTTAAATATGGCTATTCTTATTGAAATATCGGTTATAAATGAATTCATTACAGAGGCTATCAAAATCGCACAACTTCTTTCGGATAAGGATAGGGTGAATTTTGAATTAAACGTTGCCTCAATGGTGTTAACACACCAAGAGGATAAAGTTTAGCCTAACTATGAAATTAAACGTCTCAGAAAGAATTTAGTGTCAATTAATGTTATATGTCTAAAGGCGGACAAAGGAGGAGCTACAGTTATGATGAATCAATCCGATTATAACAATTAAATGATATAACAGTTAAGTAATGCTGAAGTATACACTAAAATAACAAAATACCCTACTGATAAGTTACAAGGGCAAGTAAAATTATTAATCAATAATATGATTGCTAATGAGGAATTGGATTCGACGCATGGTAACACTCTCATTCAAAGAGATACGGTTTCACCAAGAGTTTATGGTTTAGTTAAAGTGCACAAGGCGGATAATCCTTTAAGAATTATAGTGAACGTACAACACCCCTCAACATATAAAATTTCAAAGAATTTGTGCCATAGAATAAGAAAATATGCATATTTCTTAGAACATACCTTGCTTAATTCATATCATTTTGTTGAAATTGTTGATAAATGTGTACTAGATGAAAAGGATAGATTAGTAAGCTTAGATGTAGTATCTATGTATACGAATATACCGGTACCTGAGGCTCTGGATTGTTTTAGACGTTTCCTAGTTGATCAGCCCTTAATATTAGAAGGGAGCAAAGTTACGATTGGACACAGCATGGAGATGATGTATATGTGTATGTCCTCCACTTATGTTAAATTTCAAAAGGAATTTTTTTTAATTTTAGGCGTTCCAATGGAATAACCTTTGTCGGTCCCAATAGCTAAAATCTTCATGCATTATTTGGAAAATAAGCTGTTGGATAAGACTCCACTGAAACCAAAATTGTACCAACGTTTCTTGGATGACATATTAATGATCTGGAACCATGGTGATAATGAATTGGTATATTTCGTAAATTTAGCTAATCGAATGAGCGAACTCCAATTTACCTTAGAAAGGGAATCATCAGGTGAATTACCATTTTTGGATGTCAATTTAATTAGAAATTGTCAGAAATTGGGAAGAGATATTTATAGGAAGGATACTTATTTAGGAATCCTCCTTAATTCCAAGTCCAATCACCCGTATCGTATGAAAGTCGGTATCTTTAAGTCATTAACATTAAGAAGTCTCAAGTGAAAAGATATAAAGCATAGGAAGTTAGAATTAGGTAGACTACGCAATAAATTCAAGGCTAATTGTTACCCTCCTCATTTAATAGATGCAACAATGATGGACGTCGTGAAGAAATTTAATCCTAGTTTGAAGTACACAGAAGCGGATAGAGAGAAGGAAGAGCGGAAGGTGATGGTATTACCGGACTCTATATTAAGTAGGAAAGTGAAATCATTAGGTTTAAAATACAATATAAGGACCGTTTTCAACAGCACCTTATACTTGGCACTGTACTCCCTAACCAAAATGAAAAGATTGAACCCTTAGAAATATCAGGAATGTATGAGATCCCATGCAATGATTGTAGTCTCAAGTATGTTGGTGAGACCATCCGCCCAATCATAGTAAGGATATGTGAACATCAAACTGCGTGTAAGTATAGACATATTGCTAAATCAGATCTTTCTATTCATGTAGTGGAGACTTGGCATACTATCAACGGGCAGAAATGCTAACGCATAGCAATATGTAATCGTTATAGGGTGACGAGATTGAATGGGGAATCTATAGAAATTAAACTTAGAGATAATATTATGAATGAAACAGCTGTTGAAGTGCTGTATTAAATATAGATATGTATTAAAATAAAAGATAAGTAAGTTGAATAAATTAATTTTAAAAATGGTGAAATCACTAGATAGATACCAGAATAGTAGAAAAAGATCAATTTTGATCATCAAGAACCCTTATAAAATAATCTACGAAATGTAAACAAAGCGTTATTCAAAATCAAACGGAAAATGTAACTGGTAATATAATGTGAAAGAAGGAGACAATCAATCATTTGTGTGCATCACTTACAGTGCAAGTCCAATACCCGAATATTCGAGCATCAGGCCTGAACTGAAGGTGGCGCAATCAAGTGATTTGTTACACGTTTGTTCACACAATTTCCAAATTGAGATTCCATTTACATCGGAGTAGTCCATTAGTTAGAAAGGAAAGCACTTGTGTATTTCTTTATCTTTTCATTATGCAACTGAAAATTTTGTATAATTAAGCGAACATTGGTTGCGCGCATGGTGATAACAATTATAATAATCAAGGTTGCGGTCTTGATATAAACACCTGACTAATTAATTACTTACATATGTCAGTATAAACTAAGAATTGTATAGTGTAGAAAAGGCAATTCATCCAGTAGACCGGTTTCGTCCTTATTGGGAACTCATCATGTACTGGCCAGAATTTGCCGCGGACAGGACTCCAAACTGGGCACGTCTGCTTCGGAATCTGGTGCTCTAACCAATGAGCCACCCTGCCGCACACTACACTGCACACAATTTTCAGTTTTATACTAACTAATATTACTTGGTTAGTCTATTTTTCCTTTAACTGGAGCTCATATGGCATCCATTTAGACCCAAATTTCCAACTAACCATCCCCAATCTGTCATTACTGAACAGACACCACACTACATGGGAAGTGGTATTGAAATGAACATTTATATAATTAAACGAACATTGGTTGCGCGGGTGGTGATAACAATTTTTATAATCAAGGTTGCGGTCTTGATGTAAACACCTGACTAATTAATTACTTACATATGTCAGTATAAACTAAGAATTGTATAGTGTAGAAAAGGCAATTCATCCAGTAGACCGGTTTCGTCCTTATTGGGAACTCATCAGGTATTGTCCAGAATTTGCCGCGGACAGGACTCCAAACCTGGCACGTCTGCTTCGGAATCTGGTGCTCTAACCAATGAGCCACCCTGCCGCACACTACACTGCACACAATTTTCAGTTTTATACTAAATAATATAACATGGTGAGTCTATTTTTCCTTTAACTGGAGCTCATATGGCATCCATTTAGACCCAAATTTCCAACTAACCATCCCCAATCTGTCATTACTGAACAGACACCACACTACACGGGAAGTGGTATTGAAATGAACATTTGTAAAATTAAGCGAACATTGGTTGCGCGGGTAGTGATAACAAATATTATAATCAAGGTTGCGGTCTTGATATAAACACCTGACCCATTAATTACTTACATATGTCAGTATAGTGTAGAAAAGGCAATTCATCCAGTAGACCGGTTTCGTCCTTATTGGGAACTCATCAGGTATTGGCCAGAATTTGTCGCGGAGAGTACTCGAACCTGGGCACGTTTGTTTCGGAATCTGGTGCTCTAAACACTGAGCCACCCTGCCGCACACTACACTGCACAAAATTTTCAGTTTTATACTAATGTAACTTGGTTAGTCTATTTTTCCTTTAGGCGGAGCTCATATGGCACCCATTTAGACCCAAAGTTCCAACTAACCATCCCCAATCTTTCATTACTGAACAGACACCACACTACATAGGAAGTGGTATTGAAATGAACATCTGTGTAATTAAACGAACATTGGTTGCGCGGGTGTTGATAACAATTATTATAATCAAGGTTGCGGTCTTGATATAAGCACCTGACCCATTAATTACTTGCATATGCTTTAAATCAAGTTTGCGAGCTTGAAGTAAACACCGATCCCATTGTATTTAATCAGTCTTCGAACAACATAACAAATCTACCGCCAGCCGCAACGCCCTGACGCGTTTCGACCTTCCATGATCATCATCAGAGTACGACGGCAAACTGACTATCGAGGATCAAACCGCATTGAATATATATGGAAATCAAATTTAGATATGCGGCTGTCATCTCTAGCAGTCTTGCATACATTGAACTTGACTGGAAATGTCGGCTGCACAATTTCTATGCAACCACGAACATTAACTTTTTGTAGCTTTCGCCACATATACATATATAGACAGTACAATTTAACAATAATTGATTGCGCGGGTGGTGGTAACAATGCTTTAAATCAGTCAAGTTCAATGTATGCAAGACTGCTAGAGGTGACAGCCGCATATCTAAATTTGATTTCCGTATATATTCAATGCGGTTTGATCCTCGATAGTCAGTTTTCCGTCGTATTCTGATGATGATCATGGAAGGTCGAAACGCGTCAGTGCGTTGCGGCCGGCGGTAGTTTTGTTATGTTGTTCTAAGACTGGTTGAATACAACGGGGTCGGTGTTTACTTCAAGCTCGCAAACTTGATTTAAGGCTAACACCTGTTGCAATAGCACCAATCCAAAGGCCTTGCCAAACCATTCAATCGGTAGTAGCGACGGGCGGTGTGTACAAAGTGCAGGTGTTTACTTCAAGCTCGCAAACTTGATTTAAGGCATTGTTACCACCACCCGCGCAATCAATTATTGCTTAATTACTTACATATGTCAGTATAAACTGAAAATTGTGTGCAGTGTAAAACCAAAGTTCAGTGAAACACAAAGAAATGCATTCTTTTAGTAAAAAGCAATTAAATCCAAATTAAAATTTAGATAGCAATAAAAATAAAATAATCGCAAACAAAATCGAACACCCAGAAATCGATTTCCCGAAATAGATATGAAGTGTCATGCGTAGCCGTAGAAAAGGAGCTAATTTTTTCAGTTCTTCATTACGGCTTGATGGTCGATTACTTACATCTTATGTAGTTGCACTGGATTCTATATAAGATTTTGTTTCCACTTCTCAGGACAACTCAGTAACGTTTGACGATGGATTAATGACTTGGGAACCACGAATAATTTTTATCTCAATTTTAATTAAATGTATTCCTTTTTAAACCAGTTTAATCTATTGCAGTTTTATGTTCCCTTCCAAGTAACTTTATTGGACACAGGATTTAACATATATACCTGAGTTTTCAATCTTTACAAGGTATCTCATAAACCCCAGATATATTGAGAGATTCTATTTTTTCGTTTTGATCCGGTAACTTATTGCTGATAGTAACTAATTATCTTAACACTGTTCCTATGTTGTTTTTCGTTGCTAATGCCCTAGTTTATCTACTTTAAATGGAATCTTATAGAATCAGAATTCTGTGCTTAACATCATTTTGCTTTTCTGGATCCCGTATTTTTTTATCATAGTTTATTTGTAAATTAAATCGATATAGCGCCATGTTTATGATTTTATCAATTAATTTTGCCGGATATCCATTTATCCTGAATATTTCCTTCAATTTCATCAGATATTTGTCCCATTATTGTAAATCCACTCTTTTATGACTTCTCATTATAATGGATTTAGAATACCCATTTCCATACCAAACGAGTGATCAGAGTAGAAATTTAGGAAAAAACTTGAATACGTACCTATCCTTGAAAATATTTTTCTAATATCTGACCAATTAGATTTAATTTCACATTCACAAATACTGATTCTTTAATGTTCCAACGTTTCCCAGAAATGATAAGAAAACATTTTACTGTACTATGAATATTTTGCTGAACAATGCCAACACATTTCATTAGCACTATCCATATTGTGTAATAAAAAATCAATTTTGATCTTGTGCGATATTTTGATAATTCTGCTTTACATAATTAGGAGAGTGCGAAATAAATTTAGCCCTAAATATCACTCAGAGTCACAGATGTGACAATCTGTGTGCGGATAACTCTTCTATATAAACATAATTTGACGGTCTGAAAATGTACAAACTAGAGCCTGTAAAAAGGAATCAAAGTTTGCTACATTTTGGCTCTAGTAGCAAATTTGGCCATAGGACCGATAAAACGAACATATTCTTAATGAATATAATTTGTTAAATAAACTAATAGGACATCTATTTTGTGTAAAGTGAGGATAGTTTGCACTAATAATCAGAACGCATCAGTACTACCCAAAATTCTGGCAACTGCAGGCATCTCAGGTAGCTGAAATAATAATAACGAGTGATATGTTTGCAGACAGTATAAAAGCAGACTGCAATTAAATATTTTAGTTATATTTTTATCATACAACAAAACCAAAATCACTGTTTAGTAAAGTTTATAACCCATGGTTTACACCCTGAATTCTCAACGCAATATTTGATATCTCTAGGTGAATATCTCATTTTTACTGAATATTACGGGTTTATAAAGAGCAGGACAAAGTGTGCAAACTAATGTCTCAAAGAATTACAAATACATTTTCTGAACTTGAGATTCTTCAATTAATTTACCATATAGTTGGCAGGTGTACACTTCCTAGTGACAAGAATTTCACTTCAAAAACTTTCTTAGAACAGATGCAACAAATGAAATATTAGCCTAAATTGAGGCATCCTGCGGCACGGGGTTCACATACATACATACATACATACATACATACATACATATATACATATATATACATATATACATACATATATATATATATATATATTCATACATACACGCATACGTACATAAATACATGCATACATACATACATACATACATACATGCATACATACATGCATACATACATGCATACATACATACAAACATACATACATATATACATACATATATACATACATACATACATACATACATACATACATAAATATATAAAAAATACAAATGTACAGGCCTCAGACTCATTTAGGTTTTTTCCAAATGTACAGGTGAAACCAACACATATCTACGCGGAAAAAAACAAGTACCTGGCAGTCTCAAATTTCCTTTAACAGCGACAGAAATGGTAAGACAGGAAGCACATCCTGACATCAAACAAGTAACACTCTCCTTTGGCGCATCATTTTATATTCTTGGCATACTTCAAAATTAATCATTTCTTTTAAAATATACCTATCGAAACACCACATAATCCTATTTAACTTTTACTAAATTCTTCTACATTTAGATATATACATCTCAAGTTAAACAAGTTAAGAAGGAGCGTCTCGTAACCACTGTTAAATCAATTGATCTACTATATTCAGTAAGCCATATAGTTATGTAATTCATCTTCTGGTTAAACCAACGTAAATATCTAACTTCCCTATAGATCCACCTAAATTTACCAAGTCCATGCATTTGAAGCAAAAGCAGATCATAAGCAAGCTTGAAAATTTAGACAAAGTTGATTTCTCTAGCCAGCGATTGACTTTTATTGCGTTTCTAAACACATGGCAACTTGTAACCATGCTAATCGCTAGAGAAATTAATCCCGAATAGTTAGATAAGTAAGATTGTTGATTCTGATTTACTTAGTGGTGTCAAATTCTACAGTATGTAGAATTGTAATCCGCTAATGAAATCGAAAAACTGATAATTCAAAAGCAAACACTTCAAAATAACAAAGTCTTGTTAAATGAAAGGGCATGAAAAAGCAAAGAAGAGAAAGGACATTTAAAGTAAACGCGTAAATAACTAATGCATAAATAGATAGTTCTGATCTAATTAAGTAATTACACAACATTGAAATGATAATTTTGAATATATTCGGTATTATATCATATTTTTTGACATTTACTCTAAATATTTAATTGCTCAGATTCATTATAATAATAATATAATTCATCATTTTTATCCAAATTGACTCTTTTATTAATCTGGTCAATCTACTGCAGTTGCATACGTTTACGGTCTTCACAATCTACCTGATGGCCAGATCCCTGTGTGAATAGTTTGTACCGATTTCTGATTCTGACCATATTTACAGGCTGATTTATGTTCTCCGCCGTCAACCTTAATTGGCAGCATTGTTTCTCTATATACATCAGTATAAAGTCTTTTCACGATATTTCTTATATATATATATATATATATTCTTATAATTAGGAAAACACAAATAACAAAGTGGATAAAGGCCATTTATTTCGTGAATACTAATCATCTATACAATCATACATATTTATACATTTTGGGTTTTCAATTGATTATGCTAGTGGTAACAAATCTGACTCGTTTTTACTTCTGTTTCTTTTTTTGGCTAGTTGGTGAGTGTGTATCATCATACAACAACAAAAATACAATCGGATTGGCAACAAACTGATGTGGAAATAACAGAGGCGCATAAGATGACAGAAGTCTCCAAACAATGTGAGCGTTTAACACTGCAATCCACACTAGCGCTGTTACCATGTGGAAAAGACAACTTTGCGCAACAAGGTGAAACGATCAATTATACTGGAAAAAATAGCACTTGTATATGTAAAAGTGAACAATGCGCACAAATGGTTAATTCTCAAGCTTTCAAAACAATAATGACCAGATCTCAGACATCACTTTGCAATACTGCGAGAATGACCTTTACATGCAAACACGCTTACGCACAAACACAACCGCATACACACTCACCAACTAGCCAAAACAAGAAACAGAAGTAAAAACAAGTCAGATTTGTTACCACTAGCATAATCAATTGAAAACCCAAAATGTATAAATATGTATGATTGTACAAGAGATGATTAGTATTCACGAAATAAATGGCCTTTATCCACTTTGTTATTTGTGTTTTCCTAATTATAAGAATACTGTTAAATAAAAAGGATGGACATATAAAGATATATATATATATATATATATATATATATATATATATATATATATATATATATATATATAATATTTTTATTCAAAGGTTCTACTTTTTTTGGTTTGGTAGTGTGCTGCCCAAGGCGAGTGTCTTTTCAGAAATATCCACGGATTTTGCAATTGTGAATTAGGTGTTGAGCGCCTAGTAAAAAATGATGTTCCGAAGGATAAACCGAATTTGGCTTAAACGGAAAGTACAATAACATGTGCAAATTCGCTTCTTTCTCAATGGTGACTCGTCAGTTAAAGCAGGTATTACGCCTTATACCCACTATATATTTAGGTGATTAATGAGGGACAATTTTGCGGTACAATCCCTATCTGAATATGTTAACCTGCAGTAGCGTAGTTTATGTCATATAAAGTCATCGACACTGCGACTTCAAAGCCAAATAAATATATATTGTATATATACCGAGTCTGTAAATGGTGCCAACACTATGGTTGTTGTGTCAGTATCTGAGTCCAACACTATGTCCGTCGGCTAAGTACATGGTACAAGCACTGTGGTTGCCGACCCGGTACATGTTACCAACATAATGGATTTCAGCTTATACCAAATTTCACCAAAATTGATAAATTCAACTACTTCTGCACACCTTTTACTCCAGTAAATACATACACATTGCCTTGGTCGATACCTGCTATGACTTTTGTGGTAATCATGATAGCAATCATATAATGATATATCTAATAGACGCTGTTTGATGTGGGGAACTAAAATATATGCATTTGTGTATGAAGTGTTGCGCACAAAGTATCAAATTTGTTAAAATATGACCAGTAGGGTAAAAAAGCCTGCGAAGATAAATTCGGACTAAATATATCCTTTTATAAATAAATTTACACTGAAAATTGGTAATCACATTACAGCCAGATTATAAAATTAGCATCAAAGTGTCTTAAAAATAAGTTCGGTTTAAGAGGTTTTCTTTCTATAAATGTTTTTCGTTATACGGCACAAATATTTAAGCAACAAGAACAGGTAATGTTTGACCCATTGGCATGCCTCTCACTTATTTATAATATTCCATTATGATGATAAAGTATGTAGACGACATATATACTTCTAACATTTCCAACACACTTCTTAATCTCATAAAACCTCCGGGTATTCAGTTATCAATCGTTTGACGCACTCCAACACCGCTGACACATGGCAATTTGTGTACATATATATAACATCTAAGCTGGAAAATCTGTCAATTTCAATTAACTTATATTTATTGACTATGTCTAAGAAATGATAGGTGTTCGTTAATGTATGTACTAAAAATCGAAATATTTTCCCATTCTATTACAATGAAATTCAGTTATTTTAAATGTTGACAAATTATGTAAATTTAGAATCATACCTAATTGCTATTCTTCCTAACGCACTTACAGCAAACCATACACCGTAGGTAGGATTTTATTGCTTTTTATAATTGGCTCACCAAGAATTTTATCCAATTCATTTATCCTAATCATTTAACATATCAAGGCCTTAAACTTCCCTGAAACCTAACCTTTGTGTAGTTAATAATATCTATATAAGCCTCGTTATATATCCGATGTTCATACATCTCGTCTTCGTTCATTCACCGGTTCATTAAAACCGTTGCACCAAATTTGTCAGCTTTTCCACATAATACGTCATTAGTTACCTATACTTTTTGTATGCGAAACAACTTGTCGTGTTTTTAATTGTCTTTCTTATGATTAACCGCCAGGAGGATCACCATCAATTCGAATTTTGATTTGTCTATTTCTGGAAGATTTTTGGCAATCTTTACGTATTTTGTAAAATCTCAATCTTAGACAAGCATTCTTATGAATGGCAGTATTTAGATCACGGATATGTATCTCTATCTGTTCTCTATTGAGATGCATGGAAGATAAAATTACAACTCCATTTGAAGGAAAATCAATATGCCTAGTTTTATGTATTTTAACTATAGGCATTCTAAATTTTTTCGTGCATGTTTCTAACCTTTTTCATGAATTTATACACATATGAACAGTAAAGTCGCCCGTATAAAAAACCATTCATCTGCAAATGGTAAATCATCCAAGGTGATTTTTAGACTTCTCTGTATTTAATTAATGTTAATGTATATCGAAATTTTAGGTAAATGTTTGATTAATACACACATTCTTAAGAGCCTTACCAGCATCATCTCAAATTTCATGTAATCTCACCTATAAAAGATTACGAATTAAGTTCAATTTAAACAGTTTTAAGCAAATTTATTACTTAAAAATAAGAGTAACATTCCATTTCTAATGTATTTGAATTGGAATGTTATTCCTATATTTTAATGTTTAGACTACCTATTGTGTTAGATAGTGCTGGTAAGGCTTTTAAGCATGTGTATTACTTGGTCATAATGAAAAATTTACTTAATAAGTTAAGATATACGTAAATATAAATTAGTTACGGAGAAGTCTCAAATAGGTTAATGGTTTCTTTCTCATATGCAGGTGAAATATTTTAATTGTCTAAAAAAATTAGTGGTAATGCGAGATTTAAATAAAGGAAAAAGATCAGAATCGAACATGAAAAAAAATTGAAAAGCCTAGGAATTAGAATACCTAAACCTGGGGTTATTGATTTTCCTTCAAAAAGAGTTATGAATTTATCCTAAAGTACCTTAATAAAGAACAGCAAATCATACTACACCGTGGTCTAAATACTGTCGTTCCAATGGAATGCTTGCCTAAGTATGAAATTCGAATCTGAGATGACACTTCAAGTGGTTAGTAATATGGTAGGTATGTTTAAACCCGATTATAATTTTTTCCGCAGTATGAAACCATTGGCATCCATTGGTGTGATATTTATAACATCGGCCAAATGTGGACCAATACATTTTTAAAATATCAGCCAATTTACGAGTAGAAGATATATGAAAAACAGAACATTAACGAGGTTCATAAAACAAAAGGGACTTCATAGACAAGTTATGAGGTGAGTTTAGGGTCTTGAAATTTAAAATAAGGTCTAAGGGTTAGAAAGAACACATTTTGACCCACTTATACAAAGTTACAATCCAAAGTATGGCGTGTGGTTTTCTGCAATTGAGCTTAAAATTAATAATATTATGTGCCAAATATAACATTATAATACATTGAATGAAATAATCATCAGAGCAGTAAATTACAAAATAAAAACGAATCACTAAATCAATTGAATACTTCAGGTTTATATTAAATAGCTAAAATAGTCTGCAATCTGACGTATGTAGCGGAAACAATGCGCCCAATTTTATTAGTATATAAATATGGTTGCACCCAGAAATCTGGTCTACTTCAACACACATAGATATCTGGCCATCAGATAGATTGTGAAGGTTGTAAAAGTATACAAACAGGTAACGGCAAAATATTGACCAGGTTAATATAAGCGAGGAATAATACTACGAATGTAGAAATTAAAATCACTAAGCCTAATATTTGATAGATCAATAGCCATTGGCAGGGAAATAGTACCGGATAAATCCGACGAATTAATTGACAATAATAATTAATAGTAATTAGCAATAAAGTTTACCATAATAATCTGAATTTTATGCAATTCTTTAATATATATATATATATATATATATATATATATATATATATATATATATATATATATATATATATATATATATATATATATATATATATATATATATATTGAGAGACAAAACAAATTAGAAACCTGTAGACATGGAGAAAGTAAAATTATTTGTGATAACCACATTCTCTCTATTAATTCATATTTAATCAACAATAGTTAGGACATACTGTGGATAATTTACATGCAATAAATTTTAATACAGTCTTATAGCTAATGCATATTGTCTAGGTTCCGGGCTTTTACATTATTACCAGCTCTTATAAATGAAATAATCAGTAGAAAAAACACTTTGAGATATATTAAGGGCGATTTCATACTAAGAGCGGAATCACTGAAATTGGCCTGAAACCATATCTGATTAAGCATCAATGGCAAATAACTTTTCTTTAAGAATGCGAGATTTAAAATATACATTGAATCATTTCTGTACGTAAAGTTGAAATAATAATTCAGAAACAAGTAGAGTTTTATCGCTTTTCACTTTATTAACTACAATTTTTTTATTTTAATATTTACGAAAGATAAAACAACCAGAAAGAGTAAAAATTT
>JAQBSW010009436.1:0-28757 GCA_029291075.1 Eudiplozoon nipponicum
CCAGTTTACTTTATCAAAAAGTTATACAGTGAAATTATGTTATCCTAAATTCGGTCGGATGATCTAATACGTATGTAATACTTCTTACTTAATTCCGCAAAACAGTCGGATTTCGGCCATGTCCTTTCACTCAGCCACACAAGCTAACTTTCCTGAGGCCACTTAAGTGAATTTCGTTGGCAAAAGCATGAATTTCATCAATTTCTGAAAGCCGACACGATGACTTGCAGTGAAACTTCATACTCGTTTATTTGAATCACTGTCATCCGATTCTTTGAATCAAGTTTTCAAGCTTGAAGTAATCACCAAATTCCTTGTATTTTAGCTATGAAAAACATCAAAAAATTATCGTCTGTCACACATACTGACCTGTTTCCCCCTTCCATGATCATCATCAGAGTATGACGGCAAACTGTCTAGCGAGGATCAATCCACACTGAATATATATGGAAAGCAAAATTAGATATGCAGCGCTCACCTTTCTAATATATTCATAGAAATTGTACTTGTCATGGCAATTTCAGCCCCATTATTTCTATTCAGTCACAAACTTAAATGTTTTAAAACCTTTCGCCATATGCCTATAGGTTACGCCATTAAACAAGTGGTGAGTGCGCGGGTCGGGATAAACATTCTTTAAATCAAGTTAACTGGCTTGAAATATAACGTAGCTCCATTATATTTAACCATTTGAACAAAAAAGCAAAACTAACATCGATCACTTGTACTGACGGGTTTCGAACTTCCATGATCATCATCAGAATGCAACGACAAACTCATTGACGAGAATCGAAACGCAATGCGTAAATATTGATCCTTGCCAGTCTGTTTCATATATATATATATATATATATATATATATATATATATATATATATATATATATATACATATATATATATATTTCCAATCGATCCTCGCTAGTCAGTTTGCCGTCGTTCTTCATTTTGCGCAGTTAATTAGAAGTTTATCTCAGGCCTTAAAATTAAATCGTTGTCTACAGGTGTCCTTTATTTTTTGAGTGCTGGTATCTCTAACATAATTGGGATCAATTGCTCCTACAAATCCGCCTTCGATGTACATTAAGGTAACTAAATGACAATTAATGTCTCATCAAACGGGTGTTAAGTTAATCGCAATAAAGACAAGAGATGCAGATCTTTAAAACTAGTCTGCGAGCTGGAAGTGAATAACAAGCCCGTTGTATTTAATCAGTTGCCTAGATATTTGAATATATTTCGGCGGTCATCAGTGGCCGCCTTCTTCTGTTCACTCATCACCACAAGTGTTTAAATAAAAACTATTAATGGAAGCGCGTTATTTCTCTTACTATATCATTTATACGTTAGTCAGATCTTTCACTATATATCTATGTGTCACGTCTGTATGTATGTGCATGTGTGGCCATGTACATATCCATAAATTCTATGTCCCTCCAACAAAGTGAAACTGGTGGGGCTGAATATGAATTGATCAGTTACATGCGTTAGCCTATGTTTTTTAAAACTCGCCATGTGGAATGCGGTAACCAAGCTCACCATCACATTAACTGGTGTGGGGAGCCCAGTAATTAAATGCCACGATTGCTTATTTATAAAATTCCAAACATTTCTCCCAATCTGACGCAAAATTTAAATTATTAAATGAAGATAAATCCGTCTTGTAATGTCTATGATATTACTAATATTTTAATATTCTGTTTTGCATGCATTAGTTTGATTTTAAACGCACATTCTTAATATTAGTCAAGTAATAATTTTCTAAAATGTTGTTTGTCGTATAAAAAGAGTATCTCTGCTATCTCAATTCGAATTGGAATTTTTCTAATTATTTATCATTTTTAATAAGCAAATATTATCGTATAACGTAGTACAACATAATAAAAGGTTATTTAAAAAAATATTTTAATTCGTTTGTGTCAAAGAGCATTTTTACAAGAGAATAGCAAAAATATTCATTCATCCGTATAAAAAAACTTATCTTCTAATGAGATATGACAAGTTCTATTTATGGTGCAAATACGAAAGGGCATTGCATATATATATATATATATATATATATGTATATATATATATATATATATATAATTTTACTATTATATGTGGGAAATGTTATGATGACAGATTAAAAGATTCCAAATAGGTTCCGCCAGATATAAATGCCACAAAATATGTCATAGAATTTGAATGCTCGTTCATAGATAGAGTCAAAGAATCTGAAGCAAAGGTTCCATTATTTTCTTACAAATTGTCAATAGACGAACCAGTCAACCGGATGAATATACATAGGTACCTGTTGCACTATTTGGCGAGACACAATATACATATATGAACTGATGTTGATGGTAAAGTTTATACTTATATATATATATATATATATATATATATATATATATATATATATCTTTATGACCATTGCCATCGAATGTTATGTAGTATTATTAGGAAGAATATGTTTTTTCTTCTTAATTAGAAATATACTGTGTAATATATATAGTGAGTGAGTGCATAGAGGAACGTGGCACATCTTCGCTTCAGATTTGTTTTATAATATGTAGAGACTCCTACAGCGCTATACACGCACATTTTTACCACAAATCATTTTTTAAATTTAGGTTAGCCTTTTCTTTAGGAGGAACTCTTCACGTACAGAACAGAATTTGCCAGAAATGGCACTACAACACACAATTTAAAGTTATATACTCCATTCAGTTTTACGCTATCTTCTCAAAATTTGGATAGGTTTTCCTTTTCGAGACTCTTTATGCACATACATTTGTCAGTATGAACTAAGCATTGTGTTGCGTAGAAAAATGCCATACATTCAGTATATCGGTTTTTCCATTTTTTGTAACTCAACACGTACTATTCAGATTTTGCCACCGACAAGGCTCGTAACTGGGTTCGTCTGCTTTGGAAGCTGTCGCTCTAATGTGTTAGGAGTTTATATGAAGACCACAGATTTAATTAAGATATTTGTTATAAATGTCCGCGCAACCAATGTTTGGTAAATTTTACAAATGCTTAAGGAAGTAATGACTATTCATTAGTCCAGTTTCTTTCTCATTGGGAAATCGTCAAGTATTTGACTGAATCGACCACGACTTGAGTACGATCAGGGGCACATGCTTTAGAGTCTTGAAGTCATAAAACATCCTTACTCCCCACCACGCACAACACACAGTTTCCAGTTATATAACGATTTATATCTTTGGTTGACCTTTCTTATACTCACCGTATTTAAGATGTAGTAGTTAAAATACCCTGTCAGGTGCAGAATTTATATCGAATTTAACTTGCCGTCATTTGACTTTGCTGATATGTATGCTTTTAGCATAAACTATAAGCTGCTGAATGTCGTAAAGAAATTTCATCAATTAGGTTGATTTCATCCTTATTGAGGTTTCTTCATATATTTGTCATTATATATATATATATATATATATATATATATATATATATATATATATATATATATATATATATATATATATACGATAATAAATACTGTTCTTATGGAGATATCAAACTATATCGGCCTAATTAATGATCTGCATACACAAAGGCAGTTTCTTTCATATGAAAAACATGCGCTGTAATCGACCGTTTCTATAGTACAGGCAGCTGAAATTATAAAATCCTTTTATAAAGAGACGGTGCTTTGAGGGAAATTCTTTGGGCAAATTTATGAAACAGCCATTGCTAATGCGAAATTTCATCAATTGAATTGAAATCGTTGAGAAGATGCCTTTTATCCTTTATTCGCTTCGGAGATTGCACCGTCCAACTTTCCCATATTTGTTAGATAAACATATAGTAAGCATGAAGCAAAAGGCGAGTGCGTGATATTAAGCTTATTATGAATTAAGCTTGGTCTTCCCTGTTGGTTATATATTAATAAATTTGTTTCTTGCCTGATGGCGGAACAGATGTTTCACATTGGTCCTAATCAATTTAATATGTTGCGGGAACTTCTACTGTTCTTCTAAACGCTTGGTATTAAATAACTAATAAAATGGAAATTTATCTACTAGATCAACGAACATTCGGAATTTGATTATCAGAATGAGTTAATATTAGATTGTAGATAATTTTTAGCTGTCATATTTTGCACGATGAAACCACTACGAAAGCAGAAATAGATTTTGGAAACAAATAAAATAACGATTCTTTTAAACAGACATATCACAATCTTCTATTTTTATTGTAAAACGATACATTTAATGCTTTGTGAGTTTGTAAAGAAAGAAGTGAATTATTTCGTTGTAGGAACCATTCTTTCCTGGTAGATTCTTTTATTTGCAAACAAAAATGTTAATAGTAAGGGCATTTACAAATATATCAATAAAAAAGCTCTAAATTGCTTCACTAAGATTTTGGGCACAAGGATTTACCAAACTTGCATGCCATTGACTATGCAACTAACGATGCTAAAAAGCCGAGATACACTTTATTAAATTAATTAACCTTTGATATATTTTCAGCACTTCATTTATGGTTTCCAAAGCACTCGTATTGTTCATTCTATTTTTTTAGTTGTTTTCTTAGGGTTTCTACGACTTAAATTATTATTTTACATCAATTTTCTAATGGATACTCATTTGCTGAGTTCATGCTTTGTCGCTTACGTTTCAATTTTTCATATAGTCCTTCTATATATTGATGAATAATTTCACATATTTTATTATTACTTTGTATAATCGTATTATTTGCATATAAATAAGTCCTATTGTCCGTTTCTTGTAACGTTTTATCAGAAATTCTTAGAATATAAAATGTTATTTTCGATAAGCTTCTTCGGTTTTAAATTGTTGTATCAGATTTTTATTTTCTAATCATGATTGCTAGGAGAACCCCTGTTCTTTTTAAAGTGAGAAAGTCGAAAGTGCGTACCGATTCATCTGGATTTTCGCAAAAAGTCAAAGTATTCACATTGTGCTATTTAAATTAACAGCGGATATTTTAATATATCTTAGTATTATTTATATGCTTTCTAGCAAGTAAAAAAGAAAAATAAAGGTAGAAATGTTTCAATATGCCTAAGAAAGTTTATTACATGATGTATTTTGCGTTTCTTAAACAAAATTGTTTTCATTTGTAAATGGCAGTTCATTATTTGACAACGCTAGATTTTATCTTCTATAACGACGTATATTAGATGTAAAAAGAACATTAGTCCTCGAGTCTCAATGTAATTGCTATAGCTATTTTTTTATTAATCAGCTATACGTCTTTCTATAGTAGGAATAATCATATTTATTTCATTGCCCAATGAGCATTTTATCGGTGCATTTAAAATGGACTTTCCAGAAAAATATAATTAAGCCAACATTGGTTGCGCGGGCGTTGTTCACAATTATTTTAACAAGGGTTGCGGTCTTGATATAAGCACTTGACCCATTAATTAATTACCTAAGTCAGTATAAACTAATATCTGTACATAGGTTTGTCCGTTTTGGGAACTCATCATGTGCTGGCCAGAAATTGCCGCGGACAGGGCTCGAAGCTGGGCACGTCTGCTTCGAAATCTGGTGCTCTAACCACTAAGCCACCCTGCCGCACACTACACTACAAGAAAACGAACATTGGTGGTCTGGGCTGCGGTAGCAATTATTATAATCAAGGTTGCGGTCTTGATATACGCACCTGGCCCATTAATTAATTATATATGTTAGTAACTTTGAATTATATCCTAGCTGAAGTAATTTGGTTAGTCTATTTTTCCTTTAGGTGGAGCTCATATGACATCCATTTAGACCCAAAGATCAAATTTCCATCCCAAATCTGTCATTACTTAACAGACACCACACTACATGCGGAAGTGGTATTGAAAGGCACATTTATGTAATTAAACAGATTTGGGATGGTTAGTTGGAACTTTTGGTCGAAACGGATGCCATATGAGCTCTACCTAAAGGAAAAATAGACTAAACACTTGACATTAGTTAGTATATAACTGAAAATTGTGTGTAATGTAGTGTGCATCAGGGTGGCTCAGTGGTTAGAGCACCAGATTCTGAAGTAGACGTGCCCAGGTTCGAGTCCTGTCCGCGGCAAATTCTGGTCAGTACATGATGAGTTCCCAATTAGGACAAAACTGGTCTACTGGATGAATTGCCTTTGTTACACTACACAATTCTTAGTTTATACGGACATATATAAGTAATTAAAGGGTCAGGTGCTTATATCAGGACCACAACCATGATTATAATAATTTCCAATACTCTTGATAAAACACAATGCTCTTAGTAATTTGTTAAAGGTGATCCGGTTTACTTGAGGATGGACTTTAGACGCCGTGCAGCTGAGGTTCCTCAATTTACTGAAAAAGCCCTGCATGATATTTTGCTCAAAATTTTAATTTTAAATTTAATTCATCAGTGTGAAAATGAACATTTCCCATTTTATTGAATTTATTTCTATAAATTCTATTATTGTATGCTGAAAGTAATACCTTAAATTTGAATTATTATGGAAATAAATTAAAACGAAATAAAGTTGAATTGTGTGATGTAAACTGTAATCACTAAAGCGTAGGAAGTAACATATTTACATCTTAAAAACCATTTCCCTAAATTTGTTTAAACTTTATAGTATAAATATGGCAAATGATCTGGAAAACAAATTCAGTTATTTATTTTATTCTACTTACCATTTAGAAGCTTCGGAGGCAACTGGAAATTAGTTCAAAATATAACTTTGTTCATACATTCGCGTTTTTTACCTATCGGATAAGTAGGTAGGTAAACATTACTTCTCCAAAACTAATCCAAATTGATTTTTTAGGAGGAATTTCTTCTCTCCTTTACTCAACATGTACATGAATATAATTGTATCACTTAATATATAACGGTATAGAATTATATCATACTGATTAACCACTTACTTCAGAGTAGCCTCAACAACATATAAGAATCATTTTAATAGTAAAATTTTTGAACAAATAAAAAAAGCACAGATTTCATATATTAACCCAAAATCGACTAATTTAAATACGAACCCATTTACACCTAACTGAAAACCACAAAAATTTTGCCACATTATTTTCACTATTTCTTTGAAATTGACACTAAATGACCAAACCACAAATTTAAAGGCCAAACCTACAAGTACTTAGTTGGAGAAATTATTCCAATCCATGCCGTTTAACAATAAATGACCTATTTATGTCAAATCCTACATTTGCGTCATAAGTGGAGTTATCAGAAAAGGCATTATTTATGCACCAAATGATGTGAGGAATATAAATGTTAATGGTTAGAGTTATTTAAAACTATTCTGAATTGTTTTGAAAGCAATTTGAATTTCGAACAAAGGCAGTTGTAAGGCTTTATGATAATACAACATAACAACCGTTGACTGTTAATTCCGATGAAGACCGAAAATTCAAACGCATAAAACAATGTAATTTACAAAAGCAATAGTAAATTTCACAGATTATTATTTGACCCATGACAGTGTTTGATATTATCCGCCTGCGGACCAAAATGCAAAAATATATTAAAGTTATTTTCTTTTTCGATAAAAGCTTTTTTTTAAACGAATGAATATTCGACTTAAGACAAAAGATGCAGAAGTTTATAAAAAATATTTATGCATCTAAATGTATATTATTATGTGTGTGTATTATGTGTGTATGTGTGTGTGTGTGTATTATTAGTATCATTATTAATAGTAGTAGTGGTGGTATTAGTAGCAGTCGTAAGAATTTATTGTGTTGTTATTATGATTATTATTATTATTATTATCATCTTCATCATTATTATTATTATCAGTAATGTGACGACAAATAAAATCTAGAAACATACGTGAAAATATCAAGTTACTGATCACTAATTAGATTATATATTTTTATGCATACGACTACTTGCAATTGTAAGAAAATTAAAGTAGTGTTGAAAGAGATACAGAAGCAAGAAAATAAAAGACATGCATGCTACTACTAATATATGGATTTGCAAGATTGGGATCGTGATGATAAACCTCAATCAGTTGATCTAATATAGGTCCAAAATATATCCTTGTATCAAAATCATGACAACGTAGACAATAAAAAAAAACAAACGTGAAGATCGAGCAGTAATAAGTATGGAAATTTAAAATCTAGTTGTTAACAAATTGACAATAAATCAGATTATAGATATCAAACAATCATTCATTGCGCGGGTGGTGTTGATAAATCTATGAATCAAATTCCTGAGTTTGAAGTTAGCACCAATCCTATTGTATTTAACCAGTCATTGAACAACACAAGCAAACAAAAGTCTGTCACACGTGCTTATGCGTTTCGACCTTCCATGATCATCATCAGAGTACGACGGCAAACTGACTAGCGAGGATTAAACCACATTGAATATATATGGAGATCAAATTTAGATATGCGGCTCTCACCTCTAGCAGTCTCGCATACATTGAACTTGACTGGAAATGTCGGCTGCACAATTTCTATGCAGTCACGAACATTAACTGTTTGCAGCTTTCGCCACATATACATATATAGGCAATACAATTTAACAATAATTGATTGTGCGTGTGGTGGTAACAATTCTTTGAATCAAGTTTGCGAGCTTGAAGTAAACACCAACCCCATTGAATATAACTGGTCTTCGGCCAACATAGCAAAACTACTTTCAGTCAAATAATTATTAAAATTATATGCTTTTTATACTTAAATCACACCTAGGAAGCCACAAGTATTATTTGTGAATGGCAAAACTTTCCTAAAAATTCATACATATCGGTAAAATAATTATGTATTAAATTGATAAAAAAAATGTAGTTTAGCTTAAAATAACGTCTACAAATTTGAGCAATCATTGATTGAACAAATGGGGATAGAAATTCTTTAAATACAAAGGGCGAGCTGAAGAGAAACATCAGTCATATTGCATCAAACCAGTCACAATACTGAGCATAGAGACAAACTTTACTGACAATAAGTATGAATACAAAGCATATTACAAGTTCATCAAAATAAATTTTATATAATTAAATTAACAGAATGACCGATTAAAAAATATTATTCAGGTCTTAACGATCAGTGACATACACATTACATGAGTTAAGTAAACGGATGTATATTGAATAAAGAGGATGGAATTTTTAATTTTTTATTTAAATCATGGTTGCGATCTTGATATAAAAACCAGTCTCATCATATCGACAAATTTGCCAGCAGACACTTAGCATATTATAATGTAGAAAAAGCAATTCATCCAATAGACTGGTTTAGTCCTTATTGGAAACTCTTTGCGTATGGTCAATATTTTTCCTAAAATGGAGCTCGAACATGGGCAAGTCCGTTTCGGAGTCTGTTGCTGTAACTCCTAAGCATTATAACTATATCAAGTACCAGGTCACGATCTGCACAATCTCATTTTGCTATACACAAAAGTTTCACAGTGTTAATAGAAGTGTTCAGAGACAAGTTGAACGTGTGGCATGTTGTAGCCATCTATCTTTTGTGTTAGCTAAGATTTTCCTACGCAAACTTGAGAATGCTGCACTGAAGTGTTAGATAACCAAATTTTGATATTTTCGCCGTATTTAGAAACAGGTTGCAGTCATAAAAACTGTTTCAACTTTCCTATAAAGTACATAAAAGTATCAGCTTTACATTAGAGCATGCGAAAGACGATTGGTTACTGTTTTTAGATGTACCACTAAAGAAAGGTTCATGTTTAATTATATTAAACAATTAACCGTACGCCAATCTGATCTGAACAAGACTAACTTTAAAGCAGTTTCATTCCGTTTCTTTTGCGGCTATCTTCGAATAAATTACAGACCGGTTAGTCCAGATTCAAAAGGCGACGAAAAGTCTGAAGTAAAAAACCATATAATTTCGAATGACTGTTTGAGTTAATTCTTAAGAAGGGAAATTAGAATGTGCATACGTTTTTACGACATGAAAAGGAATAAATTAGCCTAAAAAATTCATTAATGGAAACGACAATTCACACAAAATGGAAAATAAATTCCATTAATGCTCAAATTTCGTAATGAAATAATGATACTCACTCAGACATATATATATATATATATATATATATATATATATATATATATATATTCTTTTGAAATACGAGCTTTAATAAAATTCATTGTACCCTTCTTATGTGCAAAAACAAAAAGAAATTTTATCAGATATAAGAAAATTTTCTTTCTCATGGTCTTCTCAAATATCTACTCATGAACATATCTTTATATATAAATTGGAAAGCAAAACAAGATAGAAATATGTGAACAAAGCGAGTGTGAAAATGAAACCAATCAAATTGCGTGCAAGTCACATCCAGTTCCAGCTCAATGCTTGTACGTGACTTCTTCTGCTTACATAAATCCGGCTGCAATTTGTTTATCCATAAGGCTTCTGTATGTGGCTAGCTCCTTTTTGTTTTTGCATTTAGTAATTACTTTGAATGCTCACGTCTGGAGAATATACGTGCGTTGTTTCGATGATGGGAGACTAGCCACATGCGAAGCCTTATGGATAAACAAATTGCAGCCAGATTTATGTAAGCAGAAGAAGCACGTACAGGCATTGAGCTTGAACTGGATGTGACGCACGCAATTTGATTGGTTTCTATTTTCACACTCCTTTGTTCACTATTTCTATCTTGTTTTGCTTTTCAATTTTATATATAAAAGATATGTTTCATGAGTAGATATTGAAGAAGGTCTCATGAAAGAAAAATACTATATGATATAATTTCTTTTTGTTTTGCACATAAGAAGTTACCTGTGAATATATATATATATATATATATATATATATATAAATTAAAAGTCCCTCCGTATAATCAGAAGTGTTTCTTTACTGTCAGTGAAATTAAATATATCTTATAATATCATAATTTAATTCCTGCATTACCTATTAGGCACTCTAAATATCATCCGGAATTTCACGACTGGGCCTGAAACATGAGCACATTTGCTGAGTAATATTGAAACTCAAACCACCGCACACTGAAGTCGGGCAAAACGCACAATTTTCACTTATATACCATCTTAAGTTTCATTGATCTTTCTTTCTTTCAGGTGCAGTCTGTTTGTAGCCAATTCGATCTTCGGGAAAATAAAAGCTCGTGTTGTTGTTTATTGTAGAATTTTATTATATATATGTTGTTTATATTAACCAAACCTTGTTTTAGGTAGCAAATGAATTTCATCAAGTATACAGGTTTTTTACTTTTCGGACTTTCATCTAATTTAGAAGGATTTGATTGATTGAAGCTGGCAACATATATTTATTAAAATCCTGTCAAACGATTTTATTTCAATTTAACTATCCTAGTTGATGTGTTGTCTGTCACATAAGAAAAGATCTTGGATGGTCTGATAGAAGTTTAGATTGAAAGCAATGTCAAATAGGCTCAACTGGAAGGAAAGTCCAATAAAAATCATGAATTGGTATTTTATCGAAAATTTGTAAATCACGCTGTTTTGATGTTGTAACGAATGAGTAGCAGGTACCTGAAGCAAATGTGCCCCGATTCCAGTCCATCTCGATGAAATTTTGGTAAGTGCTCAGTGAGTTTGTGATAAAGACTGAACCGTTCTACTGGAATATATGTGGTTGCTACCTCTTGTTTTAATTAGTTTATTTAAGTGGCATAGGGTATTTTCCATGACAACAGATAGCTAGTTGCCACTTGAAATTTTGATCGAAAAGCGATAAATATAACAACGGTAACACCAAAAACTTGTACATTACTCAAAATTGCCCTGGGTGTGCAACTCAGTTGGTGCAGTGGATGAGTTGCAAAACACCGTAGCAATCGGCTCCGGTTAGAGCCCAGCACGATTTTATTTATTTTATTTTTTGATAAACTGGGTCATATTTAATCGATTTCTGATCTTAAAATAAAAATTATCTTTGGATTTATTGTTGAAACTTATGCAACATCTATCACAATTCATGAGCAGGCCCAATAATTATGTGTACTTGTGTATTTGGGTTTAGTGGCCGGAGCTGCGTGATATCCATTTATCGATTACTTTTTGGAGAAACGTTTCGGCTTTGTGTGCGTGAAGTTATGCAAGTGCAACTATTTTAACTAATACATTTAGTTAATGTTTTTGATTGATGGATAAATAGTAGCTGTGAAATGACCGAGAACAAAACGAAAAGATTTGGAGATTTTTTTTTAGTTTTAGCGCATGAAATACTCGAAGCAATGTATAAAGCTAGGAAGACTTAATAACATTCAGTAAAACGAATAAAATCCAGTCTCGGGTCATCCAATTTTAGCCACAGATGGATTCATTTGCTTGCTAAAGATAGCATACACAGTGACATTAATTAATATAGGACACGACTGTTAAGCCAATGTCAACACGAACAAACTATTTACCCGATTAATGCACTGGCTGGCTTTTTTTAAATAAAACCACCGTGCCATAAACCTAACACAAGCTTGGTCAAGAAAAATGTCCAAATGTCGTGTTTAATTTATCAATCGACCGAGAGTTAAAAGAATGTGAGGGTCAACTTGGTATTCAAACATTCAGGATAACACGACTAATTATAAACGTACTACCGTTTTAAAGGGTACTAAACCAATTGAAAGAATAAATAGGTTTCTAAATACCTGCTGTTTTATGTAAAAAAAGCCTTATATTCCGGAATGAAGTAATACAAACTATCACACAGACGAAGTTAAATTGAAAACATATGGCTAGAGGTAAAGCTACAAATTATTAACTGTTAATTCCGTTATATCAGTAATAGGTAAATATTGCTTTCTTTAACGGTTTTAATATAAGAGAATAAATGACGTTGCTAATTTCGACTGTGGCCAAAACTTCACATTTTATTGTAAGAAAACACAAGCAATGATTACAATTAACTTTTATTTTTAATTCCTACTTCGCGTGAAATATTCTAGTGATGTTACATTTTTTAGTGTCTGTTCACAATTATTATGATATTAATAGGATAATATGTTGCGATATATATCACTACACAGTAATTTAGCTGTAATATGATCAGGAAGCATACGACATGAAGAGCACATAGACATTTTATCCCGCACGATTTTAAAATATATTTTGCAATTACTAGACGAATAGCAGCCGCCTATAAATTGGTATTTATGATCAGAAACCCCACACTTCAATGGTTGAAAATATCATGTTCTTGCTAATTTTTTTATTGCACGTTATTTTCTTTTTGCTAGTTTTTAGCAAGAAAAGTCATAGCTACTACATACATGCATAAGCGGATTACTGAAATTAATATTATACACATAATTCTTTGATAATTTGAAACTTATATAAAGTGACATAATGTCAGCAAACTTGAAAAAATAAATGCTATAATTACGTTATACGTGTCTTGTTTGCCAATACATGAACATGGAAACATGAGTTATTATGAGTATTAATGCCGTTATTATTATATTTGTTATGACTATCACCATTTTTATTATTATTAATATTATTTTTATAATTAATAATTGCTATTAATATAATTCTTATTATTATATTATAATATTAATATTATTCCTAAATTGTCATAATTATTTTTGTCATAAATATTATTGCTATAATACTTCAATTATTATTATATTTTAAATATTAATAAGATTTTTAATAAAAATATTATAATTATTAATATGTTTATTGTTATCATTATAAGTTTTAGAATTATTTTTTAACTATTAATTTTGCTAATATTACTATATTTATTTTAATATTAATATTATTATTATTATTATTAACTATATTAACCTTATTATTTTTGGATTTTATTATTATTATTATTAATGTTTTGTTATCTTGCTTTTTATTGCTATTATTATTATTTATATAATCTGTACTATTATTATTATTTTTGGTTTTTAATAATGTTCCTATTAGTATTTAATTAAACGAACATTGGTTGATTTGTTATTAACAACTTATTATAATGGAGTTGCAGTCTTGATATAAACACCATGACCATTATTACTTGACATATGTCGTAATAAACTAAAATTTTTTTAAGTATAAATCGTTCGACAGGATACATTAATTTTATATAAATTAAGAATATAGACATTAGTGGCATGTGATATGGAAAGTGCATCACATTTTAACCCGAGACAGAAAAATCGGTTTGTAACGTGATATTTCATCATTGACTTGTAAAAGCAATGTATTACTTCAACTAAAATCAGTTCATTAAATAGAAAAGATAAAATATTTTAAATGAGTTAAAAGGATGAAAACTTCTAGAATTGTTATCAAATTTGTTAGATTACCACACGGTGATGTGTTCCCTGAATTATATCAAACAGCAGTAAACTTGCATGCAAGAATAGGTGTAGATACTTAACTGTACGAATACATAAGACATAAATTCCTTTAAAATTTATTATTAGACTTAAAACGTATGGCGTTAAACAGTTAGCTATTGTGTACTAATATTAAGATTTTGTAAAACGATCATGTATCAGTTAATTATAGCCCCAACACAATTAAAATCAATATAGCAAGAAATAAAAATTTTTCGATCATTTGACCCTCCTGAAATTACTAAACCAAAAAACAGCTAAAATAAATACTTATGAAAAAAACCGTTACACATTATCGTTTAAGAATATATATTTCTTGTATGTTCCCTTCGAAGTAATAGTGCACATTTATATACATTCACGTAACACGTGCAGGCTTAAAAAATGCATATTAAGCAGTTTAATACATTAAATGTGTATGCATAAGGTGCACTCGAGAGCAACGGTCTGTAAATGTTTTACACATTATTTGTATGATAAATAGTCATGAATTAAGCCATTACATCATTCATGTCGTTAATTTTTACTAATGGTTAAATGTTATTATAGAAAGAAAAACATCGGATAATTTTTAAGATATCGTTTAAATAAAGAATAATTAATAAAAAATAAAGTGATTCATGCGTAAAAATACGGTGAATCGTTTGATTCATTGATGATAATTCAAATTTAAATTGTATACAATTAATGCAGGTGACAAAGCGGTATAAATTTTTCTCACTTATGATAAAGCAACCATTTCTGAGAACTTCATTGCACAAAAAATACAGGAAACATCATTATTTTTTAACTGAAACTTTACCCTACACTACCATTTGAAAGGTTTTAAATAGCGAATTTGTTAGACCCTATTTAAATTAAAACATGAGGGCAGGAATATTTCATGTTAATTTATATACAGACACAACATTTCACATACTCATATATATATATATATATATATATATATTAATATATATGTATATATTTATGTATATATATATATATATTCTACATAATAATAGGGTGAACATTTATAGTCGATAAATGAGCCTATTAATTATTTATGTTGACAACGAGATGACATCTCTGCCGTTAAAATTATTATTTTTGTTAATTTCATTTAATAAGGAAAACGAGTCTCATATATTTAGATTTATCGTTGGTTAGATGTATAAGTTGTACCATTATTGTAGTAACTTTCGAGTTCAATTGTGTTTGTATGGTAATTTGGCATTGTTTTCTCCTGTAGTATAATCACTGTGCAAATAATTACTATTTATGATTTTAATGCGTCTTAATCGATATATTGACTTTTAATAAAAAAGCAATGATCTGTTAAGCATGTGGAAATAAAATAATCTTTTATTCTTGCATTTAGCAGAATACTTTTAGAATTAATTAAACAATTTTATTCAAAATAAATAAGTTACAGTTTGAGTGCTATACAGGTATATGAAGCAATAATTGCCAAACACCCTGGACTAATGTTTAATGATTGGTTTTTACGAAAATGTTAATGGTCGATCAAAAAGAACAAAGTTATTGTATGTAAGTGATTGACATCTAAATGGACATATTGATTGTCTACTAAAGAATGATGTATTTTTTTTTTAAATTCCATAATAACATAATTGAATTCCAGTGCACCTTTTTGTATGAGCCTTCAATTATTATTACTTAAGGAATATGCAAATAAACAAACGATTAACTGACACCTTTTTTAGTTAGGGGCAGTGGCGAAATAGTTGCAAAATATGCAATTTTACCTTTTTCAAATAAGCCGAAATAATAAATCAATTTTGACTGTGACAAAGATCTGCATTTATAAGGTTATATGTAAATAATGGAATATAGTTGACAGTTTTGTATATCAAGTGCGAAGTGGTAAATGTCAAACTATTTAAACACTTTTTAGGATATTACTGGGAAAAATTGAAGCAAATTGTTTTTTCTAAAAAAACCTTCAAATTTTTCACATTCAATAAACCGATTTGTGAAATATTAAATTTGCAATTATAATTTGGACCTGTAAGAATCATGTAACCTTGTAATTTGAAAGTAAATTTGAAAATTATTCTTTTGGACTGCAATTTTAGTACTCATTTATTCAACTTTTATTCAAATATTATTTAAAATAAAGTTAGCATGTCAGCATAATGACTATATATTGCAAAATTCACATAAAAGCGCTGTTTGTGTTGCCATTGTGCGGTTCAAATAAAGACAAGGTTATTGTCAACAATTCTGTTTTAATAAAAGCCTTGATGTAGCGAAAATACTTTAAATGCTATTTGCATAAAATTGCTGTTCATTACAAAATATATCCTACGTTTTTTCGGAAAGACTGTTCCATTATGAACAACGTATATGCTGTAAAAGCTCATAAACTGGTCATATTTCACATTATTGTTTGGAGTTCAAAATCGGAAATTTTAATATATTTATTAAAAACGAATTTACAAAATTTATATCTAAAAATTTAGTATATAATACTGCGAGTTTAAATTTCTCTAAATTTAATAAATACATGTAATTACAGTAATTACAGTACAAAATATTTAGAGGAGCATTTGTACAGAAAAACCCAATTCAATGTTTGGTTTGTTGAAGAAATGTTTATACGATTAAATGTAAAAAGTCAATTTGTAATAAATTAAATTTTATTTTCAGTACCTGTGCACTTCCCATGTCAGACGAAATTGGAGAAATATTATTTTAACTTTTCCAATCTATGCATAATTCAATGATCAGACAGACCTAAACTGATTTTAATGATAATCGGCAAAATCAAACGTGATTCCAAACAATTATTGTTTAATTAAAGAAATCTTTAAATTATTACCAATACCCAAAGTAACGACAGGTTTTGGATGGCTAGATCGAAATTCAGACCTAGAGAGATGCCACAGGCACATCCAGAATAAATATAAATAAATTTAAAAAAAACAAGATTATGGTACAAATGTTCCAATCGATGAAATCATTGATATTATAGTATATTACCATCGACGATCCCAGATCACACTCTACGCAAGCTTATCTAATTATGCACGAAAGACGTGCGGTTTCGTTTTAATGGAAGCATCTACAAACAGACTGATGGTGTGGCAATGGGAAGCCCTTATCTCCAGTGTTGTCTGAGATTTTTCTAGGGCACCTAGAGAATACATCATTAAAGAGTGACATAAGTAAATGTGCTCAATATATATGGTACGTGGATGATATATTTCTTGTACTTAAGAACAGGTCGCAATCACGAACATTGCTTCAAAGTTTCAACAAAGCACATAAGAATATCGGTTTCACGTCAGAGCACGAGAAAGATGACTGTCTGCCTTTCCTAGATGTACTATTAAAGAAAGAAACTAATGGTAAATTAAACAGAACAATTTACCATAAACCAACATGGTCTGCACAGTATTTGCATTACAGCAGTTTTGTGCCATTTCAATATAAATTATCAACAGTTCGTGGTTGCTTTCAAGAATTGACAGGTTGGTTAGTCAAGATTCTAAAGAAAATGAATATAATAAAGCAATTAACGATTTAATATCTAATGGCTATCCCAGACAATTAATTGAATCAATTATTAAAAGGGGAATTAAACAGAAACAGACGTATTATGGGCCAGAAAAGAAAACAGTCTACCTAAACATCCCATTTAAGGGGGATGCAGTTTCCCGAATGGCACAAAAGAAAGTTGAAGCAGCATTAACACGCACATTTAATGCAGCCAAACTACGAGTGTTATTTAGGGTAACACACTTGCCTTTACCAGCAATCAAAGAGAAACAGCCGTTAATGTCGATATCAAATATTATTTACCAATATACATGCGCAAGTTGTCGATCAACTTACGTAGGCCGATCGACCAGACGGTTAATTACTCGAAAGAGAGAATATTGTAACTTAAACGCCTGTTTGAAATCAAATAAATATAATACTGTAAAAATGTAAATTGCGGAGAATATGCAGTAGGGTGACACGGAATATAGTATAGCCTCGATTGAATCATGTCCGCGGCAAAATTCTATACAGTACCTGAAGATTACCTAGTAAGGTCAAAACTGGTCTATAGTATGAAATGCCTTTGCTGTCATATTCAATGCTTAGTATATATTGACAATATATATATATATATATATATATATATATATATATATATATATATATATATAAAGAGACTGGTGTTTAAATCGATATTGCAAAACTTTATTTAAATAATTCAAATTACCACCACAACAATGAATAATTGTTTAATATTCAACGGAGTCATGAAGAATTGTTTTGATTATTTAATATGTGATGCTTGTGGCGTTGCTATTATTGTAATTTTATTAATTATTTGTACATTTTAGAATATGTATAAAGCAAACAGAAACAATAGTCAGATTTATTTTACAATTATTGCAACTTGAATTATTCGGCATTCTTTTTTATTTTTAGATCATTTATCATATCCTTCGCCAAAATTCAATACAATTTAATATAGAAGCATTTAAAAGTACGTAATGTTCGCGCATTTATTAATATAATAAATTATAAGTAAATCCGGTACATTTTCTAAAGCAATATTTATTGCTATTCATTCGTACCGAGAGATTTAAATTAATTGTGAAACATTACATTTCAAATGTAATTTTATCACGAAAACCATTGACGCTTTTAGATAAGTAGCACATTTAAGCTAAATTTGCAATTTATAAAAAAAATATTTATAATCTTACTGATGTTTACCTATTGATGTTTTATTTCAAGTGATGACTTAAGCTTGCTTTTTAAAAAGGCGTGAAATTAATTGCGTACTTAAAGCCAATCTATAAACTAACTAGATTGGAAATTTTAAGGTATCATTTCTGTAAATGTCGCGCATATTGCAGTATGTGGATTTCTCTTATATTTATATTTGTTCAAATTCAGCAATATATGATATATATAATTCCATTTATTGCTTTGTTGATAGTATTAGCATAAATTTATACTAATGTTTAGAAATGCATGTTTAACACGTGACCGCACACGTACAAATTGGTACTGTTTACCTATCGCCGTAAAGAACTTGCTGTAATTGATATCGTTTTATTCTCTATAAGGTAAGTTTAAAACAATAAAAAGTCTACCTTTTCGGAAAGACACGTATACAGTGTAACGTAAATATGTCGGGATTAACACACCCTGTTATGTAAATCGTGGAAACCAACAAAATTTGAAGCCAATCAAAGTAAATAACAGCAGCCACATTCTATCGACTTTTTGTCGATATGTAATCGTTTTAATCACCTGTTCGCCACCAAAATTACAAATAAGCTTAAAGTATTATCGCGGATAGACAAAGCTGGCTGCCTGCTAAAATAGGCATGGGTTAGGGCGGAAAGGTAGCATTCTGACTGCCTGTTCATCATTATCACCATCATCATCCATATTATTTATATTTTAGTTCTTTTTATGTGAACTTCATTTTAGTAAATATATATATATATATATATATATATATATATATACACACTATATATATATATATATATATATATATCACATTATGATTTACATCAACTCAAGGTGTCCAATATCGTTAGAAACATTTTGTTTATAATTTCTGTTGAACTACTGAGCTAATGTATATTTTAAATTTATTTTAGATGCATATACTATAGCGTTATAATGTGTTTAATTCTGTTTCACTATTTGAAATTTACATTATATTTACATATAAACCTTATTTATTTAATTTGGCAATTAAGCATTTAGGCTCTTCAGATAGCCAGAAAGGCAAATTTAAGTAAAGACTATTTAGTTCGGTTTCTTATGTGTAAACATTTTGTTTGCGCACCAAAATGTTATTTGTTGGATTTGATATGAACACCCTTTATTGGAAATTAATGTGCCATCGATTTATGCGTTGAGGCTATATATTCGGACAACTGTTTACCACTTTTGTCTCTTAACTCTGATTATGAAGCTTCCTATTTTGACTTTAATTATTCATGTGAACGATGGAGGAAAAGAAGCCTAAAGTAGGGAGCTCAGGATATGGGAACGATGCAGTTTTAGGGGGATGAAGATACGTGTGGTGTATTAACGGATGTTGACATATAAATTTACAAATAAAATTTACTAAATACTCCAATACGATAAAATTCCGCTTAGAAAATGCCTGTAATATATTTTTAGCAATACACAAACACAAGTGTAACGTTTCTTTACAATGAAAATGTTTAAAACCGATAAAAAATTTTTTAAATTTGTTGCTAAAGAACATTTTCATAGAATGCAAAACTACGGAAGGCACTATGATCACATAGCACGTTCGTTTTAGCCAATATAAAATAACTTATTTTGTAGTGAAATACTTAGTTATTTCTATTGCTGTCATTAAGAACGACCTCAAAGTTAACAAAAAATTCAATTATTTGAAAGTTTTAAATCATTTGTATATTGGGTTAAGTACCCATTTAGCCTAAAACGTTAAGGCAGTCACAAAAATTTTGGTAATAAAATATGTACATTACCATTAAATAAGTGTTTTCAATATATTAGTGTGAAAAATATTTAAATCGCAAATATTCATTTATACGGAGAATTGGACATTTTACTGAGTAATATGAAGGAGGAAAAAACTAGCAGCTCATTTTCTAAATTTCAAAACTAGCCGTTCAATGAATAAATAAATATAGAATAGAATAGAAGCGAATTTCTTAATTTGGATTCGAATTGCACAAGACATCTTGAGAGGATTAAAATATCAGAATAGGCCTAATAAAGAAAAACATCCCATCACATAAATATGAACTGTAGGACAGTGTCAGGCTTGTCTCTAATCAAAGCATTTTTTCAACAAGAAATTACATATACCTGTTTTCTATTTCACGTGGAAAATTTTTATATGGTGGCTATATATGGTTTGAAAAGAAAACATGCACAATTCTACAAGCATATATTTTGTACGAGTCCGGACTAATACATTTAAACACCTTTCTAGATATAGCTTGTCATATTTGAAAAACCTTTTTTAATAGGGTTCCACTTTGCATCTGCCTATTCTAAGGTGGGCCTATGTTAAATATTTTAAACATTTATGCATATATTTCGATGATAAATATCTGCATATTAACACCCGCAGATTCTTATCACTTATTTCAATATGTCTTCCAGCAGAAGCTTTAAACTTAATGTCTTTGCCATAAATTCATGTTGAAGTTTAATCTCAAGAATCTCGTTACTTACGTCGTCTTGAAGACAAATATAATAAAATTAAGTCCTACGCCTAAGTTTTAACGTTTGCATTTTTCTTCAGTAATTCTTCCGAAAAAGCTAAATAGATATTTATTCAAATCATTAATACTTTGTGTTATCTTACCCTTGGAGAAATCACTGTTATTTTGATCGATTAGATAGATAATGTTAAAAAATCGAAAATATTTCAGAATTGACCTTTAAGTATCACATTCTGCAATTATGCAAATATCTTTTACATAATACCAAACCCTAGCCAGAGCCTTGAGAATCTCCGCTTGTATTTCTTAATTTTCTTTATTGCGACTTATTTACTTAGATAACCATATTACCATTATTAAAGTAATAACTTAATAATAGCCGTGTTCAACCGAAATGCCTGAATCAACTCCAAAAAAGCTTTAAAACAGGTGAAGTCAAATGACAATTACTGCGTCCATACATTTCTAATTAATATCTATTATATAGTTCCACATGAACAATATATTCTTACAAGACGTTATCCCTTTCTTATATTCAGGCTGGCTTGTAACTAAGTCTAGCATGATGATTGAGTCAAGCTGATATTGTATTAATCGTTTAATTAACTCCAAGAATGAAGGAATCGTTGAGATTAATCAGTAAATATTATCGCCAATATGTTTCCAATTTTCAGGCATCAGTTTTACTATGATTATTAAAAAAGTGGATATAATCGTTCCACCAAAAAAAATTCGATTTTAAAAATGAGCAAAGCGCAATCAGGCACTCATAGGGTAAATAAAATTGATTGTTAAACAATAGATTTAACTTTCATCAATTATTTCACTTGTGTACCACAGTGATGACGCATGGCTGTTCCTCGTTAAACAGACATAAGGGAAACATAGCTATATGCCTCTTATCATGTGGATTACATTTTAGATTACCAAACAATTCTTCCAAGAAGCCTACAACTTCATTTTCCGTATTATCTAGTGTTATCTTCAGTAAACTAATGAATGAATGAACTAATTTCTTACTAGGTTTGCAAAACCTCAAACATACTTGCAGATATATAAGTTCTCCGCAAGAAACAGTATTTAACTGTTAAATATTGAATACAATGATGTCATCTTACCGCGAAATTTGATAACTGATATCGCTCAAGGCCAGAGTATATGGATTTACTGGAGTAACAGGTGTTTAGAAATAGTTATTATTCTCAAATTCAGTGAAATATAGCATACCTTGAAATCCATCATGTTGGTACCATGTACTGACTCGGCAACCATAGTTTTAGTAACATGTACCTTTTCGGTAATACAATGTCGGTATCGGTTACTAACACAATAGCCATAGTGTTAGTATCCTTTACAGATTCTGTATATACATTATATAGATTGAGTTAGCGTGGAAGTCCCATTTTCGAGATTTTATATGATGTTTGCTTCACTACTATACGTTTACACTATCGTCTAGGACATTGTACCGTCCTATTATTCCACATTCCTCACCCAAATATATAGTTGTTAAAGGGCGTAATACCGGCTCCTACTGATGAGTCGTCAGTAAACACGAAACGAATGTGCATGAGATTATACTTTCCGTTCATGCTGTTTTTGGTTTATCCTTCTGGACACTAATGAACTAATTTGATACTAGGTTCGCAACACCTAATACATACTTACATACTTACCTTCAGTGGTTTTGTCACACTTTCTAAATACGGTAAATGATTAGCATTTTGTATCCTAACTTTAGATTGTACTTAATCTAATTCAGCATTATCGTTTCTGATCATTTATAGATTGCTAGTAATATAGCGAGTATTTTGCTATTTGTGTAAACTGAGAATGTTGAAGCTTTTAATTTGGCTGTGTCTTAGAATATTGATTCTTATTTTCGTTATTTAACTGAAATTTTGTTCGTCGTTTTTGCTATTGAATCCACAAACTTGACATTAGGAAAAAGAAAGCCTATCTACGCAGCAACAGATGAAACATATATAAAAATTGTCGTAATCAATATCTCTGCTTATTTTCTAATTAATCCTGGGACACATCATATATGTATTTGAAGCTGTGAGTTCTAGTTCTATATTTTTAGGATGTTTCTATTTAAGAAAAACTTATCTATTATCAAGATCTTTTGAATAATGAACAAATTCATAACTACAGCAACACTAAAGTTCTGTCTCCAGATAGGCATGATCCCAGTGTTTCGAACCTCAAGTTGATTCTTCTATTACTTGCGTTAAATCATGGTTTTAGTGTAGTAAAATCACTGCCAAACACATTGTCCGCCTGACATTCTAACATAAATTAAAAGGCCTTAGTGTCGCGGTTATTATCAAGTAAGTACGAACAAGATAATCGTACTCCGATGATGATCATGGAAGGTCGAAAAGCGTCAGTGCGTTGCGGCTGACGGTAGTTTTGTTATGTTGTTCGACATTTGGTTAAATACAATTAGATTGGTGTTTACTTCAAGCTTGCAAACTTGATTTAAAGATAGGAGACCTAGAGACCGCAGTCAACATAATCGTATCCTTTTGGACAAAAATAAACTACATAATTTTATTATCTTTGCTATCATGTACAATGCTAATTGAAAAAAATTTGACAATAAATAATTACAAAACAGGTAGCTTTTGAATTCAATTCTTTTCTATAAAAAGTGCGAGTAGATCTCATCATTCTTCAACATTTGTAACAATCACTAGAAATTCTGCCGATTGTGCCTCTTGTTCGGTCTTCTGTTTCACTGTTTGCAGTTCTGGATTATCCCCGCCTTGCTGATCATATTTATTAACAATGGTTCAGTGGACAAATCATTTTTTGAAAAGTTTGCAACAGGTTTGGCTAACTGCTTGATGCCAATATTCAGTCTCTTTGGAGCTAGAGGCGCAAATATTTATCGTCTTGTGAATTTACACTTCTTGGTGAATGAGATTGCTTCGTCTAATTTTTTATTAATAGCGTCTAACTATGTTGCATGCGTAAGATTAGGTAATTTAATGACAGCCGGTCGTAGACGCTAATATACCTTACCATCCCTATATCATCTTATTATATAAGCGTCAAAATCATCTATTGTGAGCTTACTTATATAAAGCACGTCGTTCTCTTCAGCATCTTCATTCATATTAAACAGTGTAAATTGATCCTGTTTGGTAGGTTAAACTATGAACTCAACTGTCAACATATTCAAAGTATCTCAACATTATACATCTGTCAATTATGGATTATTAACATCAGAAGTCTATTATGGTAGTTTTATCCAAGCTATATTTTCTGTCGCATTAGATTGGAAGGCTATATTATGGATATTTTTCATACTCTAACGTCAAATATACAACTTTTAAACGGTTTAAGATTTTCGTCTGCTTCACTTCTGTCATTTACGAGATACCTAACTCAATTTGCATAGAGTTTTGTCACGTTTTATTCTTCACTGATGCCTTCAGTTCCAAAATAAATTTTTAGATGTTCACGTTTCATTAAAATGTAGACGTGCTATTTTAAATTTGTTCGCGTTGAACTTTAAATTTTACTCTCGTATGCAAAGCTTAAACATCGGAAAATAGAAAGAATCGCAGTCTTTATGCTCAATCTATAATATAAGTTTGACGTTGCACAAATTACATCTTGCACATATTATTAGTACAAAATTCATCACGTATTACAACTAATATACTCAAATAACCCAAGAAGCATCAAAAAAATGGAATTGAAAATTTCGCAGGTATGACAAAAAATTCTCTACTTCTAGATATGGCTATATCTTTTAAACTCACCTAAGTTTTTATATTCAAAAGAGAAAAACAATAAAAATACAAAAATGTTTCGTTTTGATTTTTGACTGATGCGAGACTACCAGAAGTGAGAGCCGCATATCTAACTTTGCTTTACATATATATGCAATGCAGTTTGATCCTCGCTAGTCAGTTTGCGGTCGTACTCTGATAATGATCAAGAAAGGTCGAAACGAGTCAGTGCGTGCGACCGGTGGTAGTTTTTCTATGTTGTCGGTCGACTAATTAAATACAATGAGATTGAAGTTTACTTCAAGCTCGCATCTTGATTTAAAGAATTATGCATTCACCCGTGCAAATAACTATTGATTAATTTTCTGATGCAGAGTTTGTGAGAATGACTTACCGTACCAAACAAGGGAACATATAAATAGAAAAAAATATTCGAAGAATAGATCGGGAATCAAGACGTTGCGATGACATATATTTGGTTACCTTGCAGCTTCAAATGTAACCACCATTGCAATAAAAGATAAATTGTAATCTACTTTGTGTCAAAATTCCTATTCATTTAGATTCATTTATTTTCGAGTTTCATGCATTGAAATGCTGCTTGTTCAGTCTTTCACATATTTTATTCATGCTTCCATGAACAGCCCTGTTTGAAAACTCATAGAAAATAATAAATTACTATCTGCTTGTTTCCTAAATCGAGGCTAATAAATTTAGATTGCAATTTTTTAATATAGCAAATTTAGGATGTTGCGAATAAAGCTGATTTCGGGAGGAATTTCTAAAAATGTGTACCTATAATTTATAGCAAGTTATTGATTCCGTGTTTAAATTCATAACCTGTAATTTTAGTTTACTTTTCTGAAAACCACGTATTCATTCTAATGGCTACAAATAGCACAATTAAGCCTTGAAAACAGTGCAATAAATAGACAGGATAAAAATTGAAAATACAGGTGCCTTCTTAGCAATGCTGCGCAAAAAATTGCCAAACTACTCACAATAACGTACATATGTCTAATAAAAACTTCACTGCATATTGTAACATAAAAAAATTGTTGTAGTGTAGGTTAAACAATAATGGTTGTATCTTAAAGCAAATGTTAAAAACATCATCTTATACAATCGGTTATTTATTTTGTATCCATAAATGGAGGTAATATTTTCTTCGATAAAGGGAATAACATCTTAGTAACTGCGTGATGCACCTCGATCAATATATGTGTCCTGGACTACAAGTTTGTGTGTTTGCTTTCAAAACAGCCCAAATTTCGAAGATCAAATAAACTACTTAATTTTAACACCTTTTAAAGACGTGTAGTACGGTGCAAATGCAAAGGTGCGCTGTTACTGGTTTTCGCAGCTTTTAATCATTGCATCAAAATAAAAATTTATTTTTCAAAGTGCATGCTCTTTCCTAGATTAAATAAAAACAACAATGTTGAATAGTGCAAACTATGACATTCCAAAATTTTAAATCTGTAATAAATTGCTGATGCTTGTTAAGTAAAGTAATACACACATGTTGATTCTAAAATGAAGAAGTCTCAAGCAAAAATAAATGAAATGGATAATTACGTATAAATTCGTCAATCTATTTACAAAATAAGTTGGATGGTGAGTGTGTGTTATATACTTAGAAATAACGCTTACCCACAATATTTTACAGATTAAGATTTTTAAAAAATTAATTTAATTCGTTTTGAAAATAAGTACAATAGGTAAGCAACCAGATTATGTCCAACGAAAGTCAACAGATAATGAAATGCGCAGAAGTTCGATAACATCCAACGTTGGTGATCACACATTTGGCAGCTGACTTACATTTTATTCCCTCCACTAATAAACTTACCCTACCTCTTGTGAAAGACAGAACTCTACTACAAACTGCATCTAATTTCAATTAAATTTGGTATTGTAACTTTTTTAGGAAGTTGGAGCAAAAGAACGAATACGTGTTTATCGAATCATATTATGACTTGGTGTGTGCGAAAATTAATTTGGTTTTACACGTAGATCTATAACTAGACATATCTTATGATGTAAAAAAGCGATACTCCAAAAAATGTTTTACAGTTTAAATGAAGGTTAGGTGTGCAAACATGCTTACGTATTTGGACGCCATTCACATACATAGAGGTTTTCCTCGCCTATACAAATGGAAAATATATTTTTTCGTTCTTTAGCTTTACCATAGAGTATTTTCAGCCATATGCAAAAAATGTGCTTTTTCATGCGTCTTATATTTGAACATTTTGTTCTATTATACCTTGTGTGCTACAAATGTGTTGATCGTGTGTTATATTCAATCAAAATTAATGCTTGTGCATTAATTTTCATTAAATCACTTGCAAAGATGAATATAAAACGCTTCTGTACAATATGGAATGTTTTTCAATGCATTTACAGGAATAACTGTTTTATTTATTTGGAAATGTTTAAAAAATTTAAAGTCTCATCCACAACAATTTTTGTTATCTTAACTTCTGTTTTTTGCAAAAGAAAATTTTGTTAATGTCGCAGATTACAGTTTTCTGACAAAAGAAACGGAGACGTTTTTCGAAAAGAGTTAACTAAAAATTTTTTTTCGTAGTTATGGATTTATCTTCCTATTTTACACATATTATTAGGAATTCCGTTTTATTATAAACGAAAATGACGCAACAGTTATAGCAACGTGAACAAGTTGTGACATCATAATAAATTCACGTCTGCTACGGATTCTGTTTCTGTAACCAATGAGCCATTCTAGCGCATAAAATTTTAGTATTAAGATTTTTCTATCATGATATATGTATGCAAGTCATTCAATATCTTAAAATATCAGAAAGACAGTCAGGTAAGCAATGTCAACGATTTGTTAAAAAAACAGGTAATTTATCCTTATTTATAATTTTATAGTGGATTTTCATTTATTTAAGTCAGATAACGTTAGTTTAAATTTCACTTATTTGAGTCTTTGAGATAAAGAAACTTTTAAGTTAGCAGTTTGTAGTCTTCTACAGGACTTACAAGATAAAGAAAACTATATAATGATTGGCTTTATGTGAATTAGCTTTCTAGTTAAATTATGTTACTAAGTCATAATTTCACATTAACCGAAGTTAACATTGTTGAGAATATTAGTATTTGTTCCGACTAAGATTTTTTTACAAGGCATCATAATAACCACCAAACGTAAAAGAATAAAGAATGATGGAATTGAGTCCAAGGCTGAAGATTTTTATTATTAAGAACATTAGAATACATTCTGGGAACGTTTTTAACGTTACATGATACCGGTGACAGTTTACATTCCGTTTGCTAATATGGAAATGACACCAAACAAATTTGACCCATCTAAATTCTGATGGTCTAACTAAAATTGCTTTAGAGTAAATTTTATCGTACAAATGTCACAATCATTTAGAGAACACTGTCCAATTCTGGAATAGCATCGAATGCCTGTTGTGAACCTTTTATGCAGTTTCGTTTGAGGCCCTTTTGTAGCTTTTCCGTTATTCATAAAAATTGGCCAATATAGAATTTTTAATTAAG
>JAQBSW010009437.1:0-28756 GCA_029291075.1 Eudiplozoon nipponicum
TAATAATATTTTAGCATTTCTATATTTGTTTCTTTGCATGTTTACTTGTTATGGGGTTGGCTTCGAGCTCTTACTGCTATAAATATATTTGGCCTTATATATTGCAGTGGCTATTTGTTCTCGTGGACACTGAAAGATTCAATTGAGAGAAATGTCGGGACCCGTACGTTCCATGAAATTTAATATATTTATTAAAATTTTAATTACTTGAAAATATTTATTTTTAACGTGCACAGATATTTTTACTTGGCAGCAAAGACAACCTGGCCCGACAATTGAAAACATCAGGTTTAAATCGAAGTACAATTATGTTTGAATTAGTGAAACACTGACTAGCAATTGTTATAAGTAAAGGTTAAAATAGGACTGATACATGATTCGTAGGAAGAATACTGACTTTGTTACATCAGGGTCCCGTGCAAGAATAAGAACAATGAAAACTATTTGATTATTTATCTTATGCTCCGAGGGCATGATAGGTACAAATCAGATATTGAATAAGAAATCGAAAACGCGTCTGCACATTGTACGAGCGTGTGTTGTACTATTGTAAGGATTTTGTGAACAAAAGAACGCTTCACAAAAGTATATTAATTTTGAACTAATAAATAAAACAGCTGTGTTTATAATGACAGGAGACGACTAAATATTTAACATGGTGGTTTCTCAAAGGTCATTGTCTAAATCAGTTTGTCGCCTTGAAAAAAAATTGACCCTGTAGATGTACATTTATCTGTTGATTGATACTTGATACCTACATTTCGATTCATAATAATGGTTTAGAGTAGAGTGCTTTAGTTTGCTTGTGGACGATACAAAAGGTATATATTTTTGCGTGAACTCTCAATTTGTAATTAGTTAAGAGCTTTTCCTTATTAATATGTAATCTTCTGCCCCTAGAGCATGTTTCACACAAGTTCAACATTGAATCACAAGTTTTAAACGTTTTATGCTGTCTGAGCAGGTGTTGTGTTATATATTTCGTGTAGGCGAAAGAACTCGAAGCAGTATACAGAGCTTGGGCTGTAAAGTGGAAACAGTTCATAATGACTATAAGACTTGACTTTATGCCTAATTAGCATAGTTGTTTTTCGTTTGTTGTTGTATCAATCAATTTTTCGCCTCGAGAAAGTTTGACTAGGTATAGGAACATTTATCTTTTGGCTAACAGATGATATCTGCATTCCGATTCATAATAATTAACCTTTCCTGGTAGAGACTGCTTTAGTGTGCTTGTGATAAGGAAGATATCGTATTGTTTTTGCGTCGGTAGACTCAATTTGTAATAGTAAATCCAGCAGCTCGGCTGCCTGTTTGGGTGATGCTAACTTTGATTCTTTTGTTGATGATAATTCTATACTTCTATATTTCGAGGGAGGAAGAAACTACAGGATGTAAGTATTTTTTCCAGCATGTTATTTAATATAAATCGTTATGGTTAGTTGTTATAAACTACGATTTAAAAAACGGGGTTTTAATAGTCGCATTTGTGTGATATTGTAGAGCTAAATCTAATAAGTTATTTTATGCAACACATTTAGAACTATCTTTATTGTGATTGTGTTTTTCGCTAGGTAGTTGGTTGTATAGTGTGATTAGCTTTTAGAATATAACCATATTCTGAAATAAGTTGTTAAATCGAGGGATGTAAATTATTGAGTCACTCGTTCTAGTTTCTCTGTATATGCAACTTGAATGAATCTTACATGTATAGAAATCCAGTTTTTTAATATATTTGTCAATTCATTTATAGACGTTCCTGTTCTTTTAAGCTATATCGGCTAAACATTAGACTGAGCGAGAGATGTCTAGAAATATCACAACAATGTTGTTGTTTAGGGATAGAATATAATGTATTTCATATAGCAGGGATAATGGTTTTCGTATATGATTGATTTCCAGCGAAGCAGTTTTGATCACGATTTTTTATTGAACAGAGATTTAATAATCTGATAGATTATATAGTTCAGAACTTTAGTGAGTGCAGGTAGGCTAACTTTTGATCTTAAATCTTCGAACTCACTAGGGGTTTTAGCTTATGATAACTGTTTCAATTGTTTCTCCTATTTTGCAGACTGGGTTTATTTGGCATTAGAATGTATTTATCGGCCAATAGTTTCTGTGACTTTAATGATTGTAGGAGCCTGTTGACAGATATTTAATGTGTCCATTTGGTTCTTAGATATTATGGATCGCATGACTTTCAATATTGAATATATTCGAGCTTCAGGCAATTTGGGTGATTGCACTACGATAACAATGTTGTAAGAGGCGAATTGTTCTGACGTTGGTCTGTTAGGTACAGTTTTACCAAAGTGACAACGCCGTAGTTAAAAGTATTTATAAATATACAATTGGTATTTATATCTTTCCTGTTAATATAGATTTCTTTATTGACTAGAGAAATTGCTTACCGGGTGTTCATATTGTGAATTTTTCCGCTATTTCGATACGATATCTTTATTATTATTTAATTTTATAGTCTATTTGTTTTAGTTTCTTTATGAGGATATTTGATGCATTCGCAAGTCACTGGAATATTGTATTTCTACATTTAATAGTGATAACGCATGATTAAGGTTGCAAGGTGTAAGTGTCTTTTATTCGTCATAAGCATGCTTTATGTTTTGGAGATAGTTTCATAGTAGTGTATTCTCGCTAGTTTTGTAACTGTCTTGTTTGTGTGAATATTAGCCAATCTGTACGTCCAGGTTGTGTGAGTAATTTCTAATTTCGGGTGCATTCCTTTTTATTGGGATGAAAAGTTGTTCATGATCGCACTATGACTTATAATTGTAGTGTGTAATATCTTTTTCTATCCTCAGTTAATACGTGGTCACAATTAATTTTCTGGTTGCTTGGCTGAACATTTTGTTGAGTGGGACCAGTTTGACTTATATTTTGAAAATACTGTTAGTAAAGTCTAATCGACTGGGTATGTAATCAGCGAAATTAAAATCTCAAATATTCTATAGGACTAAGTGTTATCGTTTCTTATATTCTAAAATTTATTGGAAAATGTCGCATCAGTTAGCACGTTTGTTAAATGAGTGTAATGTATTCATCCAAACAGTAAGTCAGACCCATGGATTGAAATTTTTATAAAGATGATCTCGAAGTTGTGGTCAGATGAATGTGTAGGCCAGAAGCTAAAAGATTTGCAGATAAATTGCAGTGCCACATATGCTGGTGTCTTTATCTGATGAAATTAATGTATAATTGGATATTCATATTTCAGATTAATGTGGTTTGAGATTGAGCCACGTTTCAAAGTCATCAATTTTGTGTGGTCTTAGTTTGTAGATAATTGCACGAAGGCCTTAATTTTGGCTATTTACAGTATATATATAGTTTCACCAAATCGATGTTCGGAGTCAAAGTGAATAGGATGAGCTTCTGTTAAATTCATTGTTCATTTGAGTTTCTGTGGCGGATGGCAAGATTTTAGTGCTCCTAAAAAATTGTTTTCCTTATGAAGATTATTTGGTATATCAGATTGACTTAATGAACTTTGACGTGTTTTAATCGAGAGATTATAATAAACATGTTCTACTCTTTTCGGTTTTGTTGTATTTAGTGTTAATGTATTCTGAGTGGCTGATTTTGATGCTTTATTCGGGTGGGATTTGGGATTATCTGATGATGACATCAGTATGATTATTTTTCATCAGTTTGGGCTATTTGTTCTAATTAAGGACTTTACGGATGCAGATGACTTAATCATAGGTTTTGATGGTAGAATTTGTTCTAGAATTGATGTACGTGCTTCTTGTGTATAGGTGGGCTTGACAATTTTTGAGACATTACCTGGGGATATTGTGCTTTGTTTTAGTAGTTATATTGGTATTAATTAATATGCTATAAAAGATTTGGTTGGAAGAAGTACTTTACTTTGTTTCCTATGTGGTTGAATCATTGTCTGTGGAGTGGGGAGTAGAAATTGTTTTCCTGGTGGCGACTAGGATATTGGATGTAGGGTTGATTTTGCTTAAGATAACTTCTTCAGAATGTAACTTATTAAGTAGATATATGAGGCCATCAATGTAGATACAAATAAAGAAGTTATCTTTGACTAGGATGATATCGATTAGAATGGATTCTTAATGAATGAAGAATCTTGATTCTCAGCAGAATTCACGACTTGTGTAATGATCCAACCAGTGGACACGCAAAGTAACATACATTTAATTATATATATATATATATATATATATATATATATATATATATATATATATATATACATATGAAACACTTAATTCTTCGCAGTCCGTTCAAGAGGTGAAAATAAAAGAAAGCACTAATAGAATTTGAACGTTTATCAAACAGGCCATAGTGAGTGAATGGCGTGGAATGGATCCTGGGTAATGTTCGGCAATAACTAGCGCCGCGTCAGAAGCCAGTGTGTAGATCATAAACGTGCCGAATAACGACCGTGTGTATTAAGAGCGCGAAAGGAACATTTTTTGAAGAAATGCAGTATCAATGCTTTCTTAAATTTTATACATTTAAACATTTTATGAATATAGAATGTGTTTGCGTAAGAGAAAACTTCGCTGCAGAACTGAATAAAAACCTGACCCAATGTAGTGTAGAAATAGTAATAAATGTTATTTGGCAACAAAATATACATAAAATAGGATTGTTTATTGATTAGTGAGATTTTGACTAGCTATTGTTTGTACATATTGATAACGGAGGGACTGAGACAGTTTGAGAACCAAAAGAGTTTTCAACAGTTTTGAAGCTGTGCCTCATGTGAATAAGTGAAGTTCCCAGGGTAAAATAGAATAGAATGAAATTTTGAGTGGAATTCAGTTACAAGGATCTGACGAGCCTTATTTCTACTTCGCTTCCGAGTGAGAAAAGAACAATTGGCTTGTGATAAAATACAAAGCTCAAGACAACCAACAGAAAATTCTCGTCATTGCGTTCTGTTGAGGATCCGTTGTAACAGCTGAAATAGAATAAAAATTGTTATTGAAAGTATTATGGAAAACTATTAGACAATTGTGAACAGTACTCATAGTAATAATGGTTGGTGATGGTCACTAGTCGCTAACGTAGTACCTAGACTGGAGTCAAAACGAAACTACTCAACTTCCAGTAAAGTTTGTATACGGGCCAGATCTATTGGTACCAATAACAAAGGGTATTACGTGTGCGAAAGAAAAAAGTTATCCTTCAGGTAGCTTTGTAGCTTAGGATTTTATTAAATAAACTCCGAATAACTATAAGCAAAAAAAGGTTTGCTTATACTTATTCCATAAATTTCACTTTAGTAGAGTGTGTACATTTGAGTATTATAGACTAGGTATGAAGACCGAATATTAGGGAGACAATAAAAAATACTTTTGGAATTAAAATAAATATAACAATATCTGTCTTGAATGAGGATACCACATTTACCACATGTTGTGTTTTATTCCTGTGTGTATGGTGTCAACCATGAAGGTGGGACTGCAAATAAGGTCTCGAAAATTAGGAAAAAGAAGAGTGAAAATATTGTTCCAACGTCATTTTCAGACAAGCAGCTGATGGAAGGCTTAAAAAGAAGGGACAATTGAGAACCCATCAATCAAGCCCAATAATCGGAGCACTTGAAAATGTACAACATTCAAGATTTTACCGACCTACGCATGCTATCAATGGTCCCGCACAAGAAAAATGCTGTCAAATCCACAACAAGAAGGACAACACTGAGCAAAACATTTAACATTTAAGTTAATATATAAATGAAGTTGTTTATTTCAATCTGGCAAACTTGATTTAAAGAAAGAAGTTAATATATATGCTGGAAGAGGTTGGACTGCAAATACGTGGCGCAGCCATTATTCGTTAAATGTACAGCAAATATTAGACGTCGCAATGAAGGAAAATAAAGTTTTACACCTTTAAAAAATAATTCATGTTAATTGCGATTTCATGACAGCCTGCCTGTTGTACGTTGTATTTCGATTACGAAGAAATTAGGGCAAATTAATTTAATACGATTTATCGAATTTAACTCTGAATAGTTTTGAAATATGCCAAGAGATGTAGCATGGTTTTTATTAAAAGTGTTAAACCTTGATTTTTGTAATTGCAAAAGCTGGTAAATATATATATATATATATGTAAAAGATCAGATAAGACAACATGACCATCAAAAGTTTCTTCAACAACGTTACATTTTTTGTAATAATATGGGGCTACTTATTTTTAGAAAGTAGCACTCGAATAAATCTTAAATGACACAATGTTTTTTATCTTTTGTTCATTAGTTCTAACTGAATTGCGATGCGGTGTGGTGTTTTTTGCGTTTAGTTTTGTGCTTGCTCCTGTTCTACATTCGTTGTTGGATACCGTGAGTACCGATTCTACGCATGCTCTTACTGCTGGTCTGTTATTAATAAATTGGATTTGCTTCGATTATCCATCGAGTCTAGTTGCAGTTTGTTATCAGGAACAAACAACAGATGACATTTCTGAAAAGGTATCTTTACGCTCCAGGAATTTCATTGAATTCTGAGCAATCGTTTAATGTAAAATTTATGAATTTTTGTACAGTTATTCGTATGCATCGAGTATTGGAGTATTTTTTCGTTGTAAATCAGTCAGATACCACGTAATAAATAAAAGCTGTTTCCTTTTCGTCAAAATTCAAATCGACTGTAAAGTCTGGTGCTGTCTACAAGAAATTTCTGAAAGCGAGGTGAATCAAATTGTATTAAACATATAGATTGTGCAACAACATACAGAATAGGGGTAGCGTAAACGTCCAGGCTCGCAAAAGCACGCGGATATAATTCTCGAGTTTGAATTCAGTTCAAGTACGAACTTATTTTATTTAGCTGGGGATTAGGGATGTTGCATAAAACAACTTCCTCAACGTGAAACTATTTCTAGTTTTCTGCTCTAAATGACGCCTTACTATCTGTCTGATTTAGTGTTGTTTTAACAAAATGTATCGTGAATTTGCTAGCCGCGATTAGTCTGAAATGCTCTTGTATTCGCTTAATTCGTATTTGGCCAGTTCGGCCTACATGGTATAAATAAACAATGCTGAACTATTCGATTACAGGGAGCTTATCCGTTTCATTTTTGCTTGGAAGCGTTTTGTTGTACAAACGAATATAAATTGTTTAATAAACATTCGACAAGTCACCGCTTTTTAAACCTATGAATAAATATTTTGGATGGTGCGTCTCTATTCATAGGTATTTTGAATATAGTTTTTTATGTATGACTTCATTGATTTTTATATAGTTGTGCATACATCATATTTGCTTCAACAAACCTTTTGGGATATTAGTTTTCTAATAAATTTGTTTCGAGTGCCGCCGATAGTTGGCATTAAAATTCTTCAGAACATATTTCTTTAATTTTGTCGGATAAATTACTTTTAAAAGTTCTGTTTTGAAAAATTTTGGACACTGCTATATTAGTAGATGAATTGTCCTGTCCATATTTGCTTTCGATATATATTCCTCTTTAGACTGACATCTTCCTGTTTCAATGACAGTACGTCAAGAAAAGACGGTGTGAGGGTTATTGCATTTGCATTTACGTTTCAATGCGTTTCAAAAAACTATCTTTTTCTGAATTCAAATTAAAAATATCAATTTCGGATAATTTAATTTGCTTCATTTTTTGTATTAATTCTAAAACGTTACGCATCTTATTTTACGGATTTGTTAGTTTAGATTAATTTTATATACAATTTCTTGCGTAGGTTAATCTACTTTCAACCTTGTATTTTTTTATGTGAAATTTTATTATTTAGACGTTTTTAATTAAATGTGGATTATAAAATTCTTAGTGCTTTGCCCGTAAGTCCGGATTAAAACAAATTTTGCCCGGCAGAGAAATATATTCTTTTTTTCTCAAAATATTTTTGAAAATCTAAAAACACAATTTAGAACGTGGGATGTGAAATAGTGCAACGTTCTATCTTTTACATGCATCAACTGCAATTCAGGTTTAATTATCTTACGTGTCTTTCTGCTTGGTTCAATCGGTATACTTATTGTTATTCTACAGACAGATAATGAATTAATTGTGTCTAAATTGATATAAATTGATGACTCTGAGCCATCTAGTTTTATGCATTTGGTTATTTTCAGCTCAGAAAATAATTCGGGCATTGACTGTCCAAACATCATCTTTAAAAAATTATTGTTTTTATATATATAAATTAACTAAAGGTTTTCTACATGATGATAATTCAATGATACATAAATTTCAGTTCTTCACACGTATTTTGTTTTAGCTATGAGGATTTTAAAATATTGAATAAATCACTTTAAATGTAACATATTACCCCGATTTTGTTAGTTGCGGAGATGCATTTTATTATTTTTGCCTTTATATTTACGAAATTACACAAAAAAATTAAGTCTATTAAAATTTCAACCATTTAAGCGATGATCCAAAAATTTGCGCCCCAGTCACTGACAACCGTAGCTAATAGATAATGTACCTTCGGCGTTCAAATCTGCTCCAAAGTTCTGATACATTAGTTGATACAATCCATTTATAGTGGTTTTTAAATTTATTTATTTGGGACCCATTTTATTGAAACGGGAAATTGCTATATCGAATTTCTGCATGCAAAACCTGACTTAAAATAATACTAGCCCTGAGTGATTACATTCTACTAGTACCTTTTTATTTGTCAAATGATGCCATTTTCTCTTTTTGTTTCTGAAATTTAATTTAAAATGTTTAAATGTAACCTTTAGGTAAGCGATGTTTCGACTACAAATAAGACTGGATTAGATTGCATTGACGTATCTGTGATGCGTCAAAAGTGTCAAGTCGTTTCATCTCATCAAAACGTGTCACTTTCTAAAAAGAAATCATCAGCATTGTCAGAGGATTATGAATTGCGTGATGCTTCCAAAAAAGTTCACTCAAGGTATCAAATTAAAAATCAGGATGGAAAGCCAAAAGAAATAAATAAAACCTATTCGCTCATTCAAGATTCTGGAAATTCTAGAGACAAGAAAGCATGTTTGAAACAGGATCGGGAGTACCACGAGGTAAGTGTTTATCTAAAATAATATGATCTTTGTAAATTTATGTTTCGTTTTAAAACGTCGCTTAAAACTCCACTGAGGATTTTAGAAATTATATTACTAGTTTTGCTGCAATTTTAATCCATCTTGTAAGGTGATTTGTCAAAGTAGTAAGCCCTGTCATAATGCGATCCAAATATGAAAAGAAGTATCTAGGAAAAATTGTTTTATCGTGTTGATATAAAGCAAAAAAGCAAAAGATCATTCTGGTGTGGTGCCCGATAGGTGACATGGTAGTACCAATACGTGAACAATGTGTTTGACTATTTAATTCCACACCATTTCTTTGTATGGCAATAATCTAATGATAGCAATGCATGCTTAAAAGCCTTGCCCTTATTGACGTTGAAAAGCGATTCATTGGGTTTTGCTGTTTACGCATGTTAATATTCGAAGCAATGTGCGTTAGATAACATGAATTTACTTAATGAAGTTAATAATTCTTTTCTTCTTAAAATGACCAGAAAGAATTTTGTCCTTTTTATATGTATCTCTTGAAATGATTTCTTCCGCTTAATTCATATATCTGCCATACTATGCTAAATTCCCTAATCAAGTTTCAATTCTGTAAGCATTTTATTTGCCTCATTTATCTTACGCAGATTCAATGCTTCGCGTGTATCACGTGCTGTAGAAAAACAGATTGAAGCCGATACGAAGTTGTATAAGTAATATTTCTATTTTGAAAGTATGACGTATATCGCCGTTTTAAATTAGCCCTCATTTTAGACGTAAATTTTACATTTGATTCCGTGGATCCTACTGTTCTTTTGGGCAGTGGTATGTCTGCTAAATTTGTAAATGTTGTACGCGCTCTCTAAACAAATAATTGGTCGCGTCGGTCTTCAGTGAATTAGCTACTAGCAGTGGTGTCCATCAAAGATGTGCGCTTTCGCTACTTTCGTTTAGTCTTGCAACGAATGTCGTTATGAACTACACTCTTCAATACGTTGAAGATGCAGGCGTAGAATTTCTCTTAAGTGGTATATTAGTCGATATTTAATTTGTAGACTATATTATGATATAATTCGACAGCCGAGATTCTGCCCAGACCACCTTGAATAGAATAGCAGTCTTCGTCCAGTTTTTCTGTATGAAGTTTGCACTCTCAAACTGTAAGATTATTTCAGTTTCACCTACCTCGTGCGCCATCACTGCGGCTTAAAAAGTGAAGGAGTGGGCGAAGTTAACGAACTCACGTACCTATGCCAGTAAGTCATGCAGTATGGGAGATCAAGTTACTTTAGAAATTGACAAATCTAGAGTGATTAACTCGTCGATATTTCTGGAGAAATGCGTGTCGTTTGAACACTGCATCTGTATGTGAATGTTTGCTATACGCAACCTTATCTTGGTAATTTAGATTCGTATATCTTAGACGCGTACATACATTCCATCATCGTTTATCATTGGTTGCGCAGAGTGTGGGAGGGTGACTCAGTTTTTAGAGTTTCAATTTCCGAAACAGACGTGCTCAGATTCGAGCCATGCCCGCGTCAATTTCCGGCATCGGTCTACATTATACAAAACTTAGTTTATACTGAAAATTTTGGAATATATATATATATATATATATATATATATATATATATATATATATTCTTTATGATGTCCATTCCTTTTTAATTTACCACAGTATTCTTATAATTAGGAAAACACAAACAACAAAGTGGATAAAGGCCATTTATTTCGTGAATACTAATCATCTCTTATACAATCATATATATTTATACATTTTGGGTTTTCAATTGATTATGCTAGTGGTAACAAATCTGACTCGTTTTTACTGCTGTTTCTTGTTTTGACTAGTTGGTGAGTGTGTATGCGTTTGTGTTTGTGTGTATGCGTGTTTGCATGTAAAGGTCATTCTCGCAGTATTGCGAAGTGATGTCTGATATCTTGTCATTATTGTTTTGATAGCTTGAGAATTAACCATTTGTGCGCATTTTTCACTGTTACATATACAAGTGCTATTTTCCCCAGTATAGTTGATCGTTTCACCTCGTTGCGCAAAGTTTTCACGTGGTAACAACGCCAGTGTTGATTGCAGTGTTAAACGCTCACATTGTTTGGAGACTTCTGTCATCGTATGCGCCTCTGTTATTTCCACTTCAGTTTGTTGTCAATCCGATTGTACGTTTGTTGATTCTAGTCGAGGGCCTGTTTGTTCTTGGCTGGATACTAGTAGATTGTTGTTGAATTTTGTTATTCTTGGCCAGTCGATAAGGATATCATGTTGATGAAACTTTTGAATATTAAGGTCAGGTGTTTGTTGTTTTATTCCTAATTATAAGAATATATATATATATATATATATATATATATATATATATATACTTTTTTGCAGTATAAAGCAAGCATTTTATAATGTTTGCATCAGACCACAACCTTGATTTAAATAATTCGATCATCGTTCTTTGATAAGGGTTCCTCGTAATGCTGATATCTGTAGAGATATATTTTAATCGACCAATATGGTGTCCAAACTAAAAGAACAACTTGCATTGGTCTTGTCACGTTTTACCTGTGCGTTCAATTAATTTGAACGGTAGAGCACTATTCTCGCAGACGGCGTTTGATTGGTGTAAGGAAAAATGTGGGCGGATTTGGGCATGAAGGAAAAAGAAATAGTAAAATTGGGTATGATCCACTCGTCTACCAGGATAGTGTTCATGTGCGCAGCATAATTCTTGATTTGAAACCTTGCACAATATGACATAAAATCGAGCTGTGTATATTTTTTGCAGCTTTCTAGTGGAATTATGTTCTCAAATTTCTTTAGGCATAGATAACAATGAAGTTTGGCATTTTATGAAATGAATTAGCGAAGACCACATTAAAAGGACATTGCAAAAGTTGTTCTGTCTTATTGCTTACTTGGCTGAAATTTTATTGTGTAGAAGTCTAAGTGATCTCATTACTGTGTGATAACTATGTGAACATCTGAATCTAAAACGATCCTCTCCATCATAAATCAATCTCTTTTGACATTTTTTTGTTTTAAATTATTAGTGATTTTATTAATTTAGTTTCTATGCAGTTACTAACATTCACTTTTTCGCCTTTTGCCACATATAAATATAGGCAATACAATTAAACAATTAAAGATTGCGTGGGTGGTGGTAATAATTTTTTATATCAAGTTTTTGAGCTTCAAGTAAACACCAATCCTATCGTATTTAACTAGTCGTCGAACAACATAACAAAACTACCGTCATTGATTATTTAAGTGTATTACCTATAAATATATTTGGCAAAGGCTGCAAACAATTTTTTTCATGACAGCATAGCAGCTGTGCAGCCGACATTTCCAGTCAAGCACAATTTATGCGAGACTACAAGATGTGAGTCTAATTTTTTTCCATATATATGCATTGCGGTTTGATCCTCGCTAGTTTATTTGCCTTCATATTCTGATGATGATCATGGAAGGTCGAAACGCGTCAGTACGTTGCGACTGTCGGTAGTTTTGTTAAGCTGTTCGACGACTGGTTAAATATAATGGGATTTGTGTTTACTTCAAGCTGGCAAACTTGATTTAATGAATTTTCACCACCACCCAAGCAATTATTGATTGTTTAATTGTTATAACTCTTTTTATTTAAAAACACTCAAAAGCTCCGATTTTAACGTTTCCGTTTCCATTTTGAATCTTTCTATTCAGGTCATGTGGTTGTTGTGAATTTATTACTGCCTTAAACTATATTTCATGTTTTATTCTCTCTGTTTTCTTTTATTTCAAAAATGCATTATTTCCTACCCATACCGGATGTCGTTATATCTATAAACTTGGTATAATCTTAATATGTAGTTTTTCCTTTGAAAAGCCAGATTAGAACGAAGTTACTAGTAATCAAGTTGGATCGTGCTAACTGGCATATTTAATCAGTTCTGAAAGCTATTCTCTTTATTTTTATTATTTAATTTACCAAGTTATTCAAGTTGTGCGACTAAATATAGAAGGCCAGAGTGTATGGTTTAACTGGAGTAACAGGTGTTCGGAAATTGTTTTAATTCTCAATTTGGGTGAACTTCAGCATAAATTTATATCCATCAGGTTGGTATCATGTACCGACTCGGAAACCATAGTGTTAGTATCCGGTACTCATCGATTTCCAAAAAGGTATCAGTTACTAACACAATAGCCATAGTGTTAGTATCCTTTACAGACTCGGTATATATATTATGTAGTGTGAGTTAGCATTGAAGTCGTATTGTCGTTGACTTCAGATTATGTTAGCTTCACTATTACAGGTTTACACATTCGTCTAGGAGATTGTACCGTCCTATTATTCCACATTCTTCTACCAAATATATAGTGGTTAAAGGGCGTAATACCGGCTCCTACTGATGAGTCGCCAGTAAGCACGAAACGAATGTGAATGAGATTATACTTTCCGTTCATGCTGCCTTTGGTTTATCCTTCTGGTCACAACTGAACTAATTTGTTACTAGGTTCGCAAAACCTAATACATACTTGCATATATATTAGTTCTTCGCAACAAACAGTATTTAACTAAATTTAGGCTTCTCCTTTAGTGCCAATACAGCACTAATTTGAGCTTTTCTTGTAAAACAAGATCGCATGCGTTAATACCTTGAAAACTTAACATTAATTTATGCTGATTAATCGAAGCTGCACATCAATAAATATTGGCATGTTTTGTGGTGTCTAACGAACACTAATTCTAAGCTTTTCTCATGAAAAGAGGTCTCCTCTGTTCATATCATGAATATCTCACTAGATTTAATGCTGATTATTCGTATCGAAATAGGAATAAATATTCTTAGATTTAGGCATTTTTGTAGTTCTCAACGCGAACTAATTCTATGGTGAAGCGAGATCACATTTGCTCATACCTTGCTTATCTCACAAGCTTTGATGCTGACTATTCCGAGATAATCATGAATAAATACGCCTAAATTGATGCATATCGTGTGCTGTCCATCGAGCTCCGATTTTGACGTTTTCTTGTGAAAAAGGATAAATTTCGTTCATACCTTCATTTTTCAATAGATTTGATGCTTATTATTCTAAGGTAAGCAAGAATAAATGCCGTTAGGTTTGGGCATTTTGTGGAGTGCTATTGCTACACTAACTTTAGCATTTCTTGCGAAAAATCATCATAATCATCGTTATGCAAAGCTATAAAAAACCGCTAATAACTAATGTTCTTGTGAAATAAGAACATATAATCATAAGCTTGCGAAACAAGATCACTTTCGTTCACATCTGGCATGTTACACTAGATTTGATAATGATTATTCAAAGCTAAACACTAATTCGAACCTTACCTGCGAAGCTAGATTACATTCATTTACATCTTGATACTATTTATTCCAATTTAAACATGAATAATTATCCTCAGATTTTTGGCATCTCGCCTAGTGCGCAAGCTGCACTATTTTTTCCTACGACACGAGATCACATTCGTTTATACCTAGAAGGCTTCGCTAGATTTGATGCTAAATAATTCAAGCTAATCCTGAATAAATATCCTTAGATTTTGGGCTTCTTGTATATTACCAGACGGGCACTAATTTTAAGGTTTCCTTATGACACAAGATCACATCAGTTTATTTCTAACCGGCTTTACTGGATTTTATGCTGATTATTGCTAGATAAGCATAAATAAATATCCTTAGATTGTTTACATCTGGTGTATTGCCCAGTTGTGAATAATTTTTGAGTTTCCGTATGAAACTAGATCACATTTATATGTAGCAAGCTTCACTAGATTTGAAGCTGATTTTTCTATGCTTATCATGAATGATTACTGTTAAATTTAGGCACTTCCTGTATCGCCGAATGTGCGCTAATTGTGTGGTCTTGCGAATCGAGATCACATTCTTTTATATCTAGTAGGCTTTACTGGATTTGATACTGATTATTTCAAGCTGAAAATGAATAGATATCCTTAGATTTTTGAATCTCGTGTTGTACCTAATGAGTCCAAATTTTGAGGCTTTCGGACCAAACGAGATCACATTCGTTTATATCTCGAATTTTACACTAGATTTGATGCGGATTATTAAAAGCCAATAATAAAAAAATACTATTGGATTTAGGCATCTTTTGTGTGGCCCAAGAAAAATGTCCCTTAGATTTAGGCATTTCGTGTAATGCTAATGCAGCACTAATTTAACCATATCTTGGAAAACGAGATTACATACGTTTATTTTTAGCAAGCTTCACTAGATTTTGAGAGTCACGTATTGTGCCCAGCATGAAATAATATTTCTTTCCTTACTTTGCATTCCTGTATTATGTGCTACAAGCCTTTAATGAGTACTAAAACCTTCTTGAACACGTCTCTCCATCAAAGTATAGCTTTGATTAACGCCAGTTACCTTATTTCCATTAGAAGTATGATACCACTGGATGAAATTTGTAAAATGTATATAATCTTAGTTGCGTAGATCTAACATATATGGATTTATGTATTAGGTATTCCGTAGCTTGTAACTATTTAGTTCGAATTGTACTTGAACGATATGCTAAAGTCAGCGTAGACGAGAAGAATTTAATATATTAGTTGATGGATTAACAATTTTCTGTCCTTTGTTTACGGTAACAAGTCTTTCGGTTCTGGCATTTGTACGACTTGAAGTTCAACCATGGGCCTCTGTGTGAATTTCATTTCTCTTGAAAATTATATTTTTCTGTTATGAGAAGTCTTCCTTTCTCTCTGCCTTTGACCAAGAATATCTGAACGCCTTTGTCTCTGATACTTTGGGTTCTATATAAGTCTATGTCATTAAGGCAGAATTGACTAAGTTTCGCCACTTAATCCTGTTTTCTGCTGAATTCCCCACATTTTCGTCCATTGAAATAGTTTTTAGTGAGCGTACGATACAGCGTGATTAAGTGGCCTATATTGCGTCTAATAGTTTCTGGCCGTAAAACTGCTGGTTCATATTTTCTTCCGTCCTAGTCATCCATTGCTGTTTCCTCGGTAGCTTGTCGGAAAGGATGTGTGTGTGGTCTTTCTCAACCAGTGCCCGAACAAACGCAATTGAGCTTAAAAACAAGTTACAATGTTAAACGAATAGTGGTTGAGTGGGCAGTCATAAAAACTATTTAAATCAAGGTTGCGATCTTTATATAAGCAATAATCCCATTATGTCTATACATTTTGGCAGTATAAACTAAGCATTGTACAATGTAGAAAGGGCAATTCATCTAGTACATGATGTTGATGACACGTAGATGAACGGCTGAAAATAACTGATCGATTCGTAGATTTTAGTCCCGACTTTTGCCTCCTGTTATTTAGTTGCAAATGAAAAAAACCAGTCTGGGCGAATACATTTGTTTACAAAATTTTCCAGTCTGTGGCATCTAAAACCGGTGATCTGACGAGGCCCGTAATAAAATAACGCCTTAATATTATCAGTTTGTTTGACAGTAACATTCAGATTCGAACAATTGTGCGATCCAAAACCTCTTTCTTTTTGCGGGAATTTGAATTTGAAATCCTAAGCGCAATATCTATCATTATATTATTTAGTCTTTTTGCGATTTATTCTGCAATGGATTACGAAGCTCTTAGTATGTGCGATTTGAATTTTCCCGTTTTGTTATTTAAAAAAGGTATTTACATTTTTTTGTTATTTGCTTATTTTCGTTCGTCAAGGTGCTTTGTATCCAAGTCAACTAGATGAAAAGTTTTATGATCAGATCTCAGATATACGCAGTCGCTTAATCACTAACCGAGATCTTCTTCAAAAGAAACTTCGTGAAATTCGTCCATTTTATGGTTTTTCTTCGAATTCAACTCAGTATGTAGACAATAATTCCAGCCAATCGAGAATGATTATTGGCAACAGAAATACTGATTCAATTGTAGAACAAGACATCTGTGAGAGCCAAATTTCGGACTTAGATTCTGTCCTGAAGAACAAAGATGAAGCGCCGTCTCGTTTATCTACTCAGTTTCGTTCCAATAGTAGCTCCAAAATGAATTCTTTAAAGAGAGAACTTCTGCGAATCCGTAGGAAATACTATGCATATCGGATTTTCCTTCGAAAACACGTAAGGAATGCACCTTTTTACTCTAATCTAATCTAAATAAAAAATATTATTTTTTCAGTGAAGTCCAATTTTCTATTTTATCGGTTGTTGAGATTTTTAAATAAAATTTAATTTTCATTCTGGTGAATGTTGTTTGATCTATATTTCTCACTTACAGACAGGGCATCATTATACTTTCATTTTAAATGAAATCTGATATTTCTGGTGGGGTACTTCATTAAAATTTTATTATCACTTGAGATTTCATATTTATATTCAAGAGCAAATATATATATATATATATATATATATAAGGACTAACGCTAAATCAGTAAGCTATAAACTGGTACTCAATGTCGCAAAACCTTGTGTTATGTGGATTCTAAAAGCACTCGAGCTCGCCAATTCTTATTGGGTGTAGAATAGAATAACTATTTTAAATCTCCAACTGGTTTGTTATAGACGCGGATGCAAGCGTTATGTGACATCTAAAATAACGTCGATCTACGAAGAACACTTGTTCGTAGTCTGTGATTCACGCGATTACTCACATTTCTTTCGTAAGGAAATTTTTGTAATGCTATTGCTGTCGCAAGGAGCGAAAAATCTGTTGATCCTCAACTGGAAACTATTATTTCGTAGTTTTTAAGAAATTTATAATAAATTACTCTAAATAGTTATACATGACAAAGAATGTCGGAATAATGGTTATGCACGTCTGATTTTATTTTAACCTGGTAATCTGTTTCAACTGCCCGTCGATGGGGTTTATATGCCATTTTCGTGTTCGCATTGGTTGTCAGGTGTTGAACACTACAATAGCTTCACTGTCCTTTTGGTGTTTGCTTCAATTAATCTTTTGGGGTGCCCATTTGCTTATAGTATGTCGATATTAGATAGTAGACTGTCTAATGGACTGCCCATCGTAATTGTAGCAATTTGCATAAATTGCTGTTCGCTGAGCATAATGCACATGTTGAGTAAAGCTTCAAAGTCATTTTTACATATATAAAAGTACTGGTTGTTATTGTAAATGAATTTACACTAGAAATTCATCATTTAGTTGATCGGAATACTTCAAAATAGGTTTTTAATGATTAAAGATATCGTCTTGTTATTTTTTACATTGTGAGATATCGCTCTATTCGTGAAATCAAAGGAATCACGAAAATAGTTATCTGCCGTTTAAATTTGTGTCATCTGTAGGATATTCTAGTTCATCTGAATTTTGGTACTGAGAAATGTTGAGCATGGACATAATTGATCCTTTTGGTGACAAGTCATGATCATCATAGACAGCAAATCAACCACCTTTAATAACTGATGCTTCACTGCCATATAACCATGAATACAAAAAGAAAAAGAAAAACAGAAATTTTTCTAATATGATAAAAATACCAATTTAAAACAAAAAAATTAAACTGATTTGCTAATTGATTTATGAATCGATGTAGTTCAGGTGTGAATACTTACTTAAATAGAATATAGAAATGAATTAATCTAGAATTCTACACATACCTTTATGACCAAATCAGCTTCAAGGCTAGGCGCAATTGCCAATACAGATTCCTTGCTGTTTTAACCGCATCTTATAAAAAAGACCAAATCTCGCAGTAAATTCTTTCCAATTAGGAAAGGAAAATTAAGATCATTTTTATAAATCTACAACTATATCATTACTAAGTTTGCATCGATGCCAAATCGTGCAGGGTTTCTAACCAAAAACTATGATACATACATGGAGCCCGTTCTGGTAGACGAACGGGTCATTTACCGCTTAATTTGATTTTATTTTACTTCTGATGTTTCTTCCGTGCCAAAACCTGATAATTTTGTGTCTTACGCCAATCTTGCGCTGGCTGGTAGAACATTGTTCTTTTGAACAATCAAATTAAATGCATAGGTAAAGCATGACCGAGCCAGGACAGTCCATGGTTCCTTATTTTCTTGATGAGAGCACTTAGTGGACTTTCCAAAAATACATCTACGGATGTCAGCGATGATTATTTGTTGTTGGTTATCTATATTATTTTTGCCTCTCAAACAACAGCTGTTTGAAGTCTTCGACTAAAGAACCAAGTTTCAATGACGTATAACAAAACTGAACGTACAGATGCATTTTATACACGACCTCGAAGGCAGATTGAGATACTCATGGTTACGCTAGATTTTGCGATTTTCATGTGACTCATATCGTCTGAGTTAATAATACATCTACCAAGATATTTAAACTTGTCAATTACATTGAAGTCACTGTATTGAAATGAGTGATGTGTGCGCTTGTAGTATGAACTTATATTTAGAGGGTGCTAATTTCATATCGAAGGACGGATCGACTACTTATAGTCTATTCAAAGGGTTTTGGGCAGAATCTCAGTTGTCAAATACTAAAACAATATATCCTGCGTAGTGAAGATCGACAGAACTACCGTTTGTGGGAACTTATATTCCTTAATCCTGAACGTATGTGGGTGTATACTACATAATGGCATCTTTTAAAAATTAAACTACAATATGCATTATGGATACCCTAGCCGGATATTGCCTTAAGTAAAAAAATCCGACAATTAAGTGTAGAGAGGACGTATTGGTGTTGACAAACGCGTATAGCATATAGAAATTTAGTGAGCTTGAGGATAGTTATTCTTCAAAATTCGTAACATTTTCTATTTTTTGCATTGCCTAGCACGTATTTTTATTGCCTCGCCATATTAATTATTCAAAAATGCCTTTTTTACCGTGATTTTAAAAAATAACGAAACGCTGCGATATAAAAATGATTTCTCATTCTATATTATTTATACACAAAAGTTACTAAATTTGAACTAATAAATGGCATCAAATGCTGTGAAAAGCATTTCCACGCCTAGAGATCAAGTAAGATTGCATATTTGTAAAATGCAAATAACTAACTTGATTGGGTTGCTCTTTTGCACTTACATGTAGTTGCCAGAATTACTGCGGCCGGGATGAGTGTCAGTGTGCATTTGGTTCTGAGAATTTCAACGCAACCACAACACACTTAAAGCTATAAACTTCAAGCAATCTACTGTTGTATTCGAAATGCTGTGTAGGGTTATCCTTCTTCAGATTGATCCTATTGCTTTAGACTTAAATTTCAATATAGCCGTCCGCGATCTTCCATTAAAGGATGCACAATGTCAACTGGGAAAGTGAAATGAATTAAAGTATAATGGCAGGCTTAAGTTATATGTATTTCATGAGATAGCAAATGCACATAATCAGAAAGACTCCTATAAAATAAAACATATATATATATATATATATATATATATTAATAGAGCTGTTGGAATAAATTGAAATAAATATAAATAACGAAGTGTGAACGAGATGTGCCACGGATGTTTATCTGTTGAAATGAGTACCTATAAGACCTCGTTGAATAGATTATTTTATCCCAACGGTCGATTTCTATTTATTTTTTATCAGTTCAATAGCTAATTTTTAAATGTCGGTATATGGGAGGCAAGAGGTTATAAATTCGTTTTTATTTGGATGAAAGTCGTAAATACCTGGCCTATCAGAAAATGAATTGAATTAAAAATCAAATAAACAAAATATTTTAAAATTACATTCTTTCACTGATGTCGTAAAAACGTTGTTTAAATGCACCGACATTTATGCAGGGCAGTGAACCGGTAATTTACCAAATGAGAAATGAGAAACTAGTAAATCGAAGCCTGATCAAAATGGAAGGAAAACTAGCGAGAAAACGGGTAAAGCAAAGAAACCGTCGCCGGTGGGCTAGACAAAGAATAGTTCAACGGCTTGGTCGAGGCCTTCAGCGCATTGTCGGTCTACCATCTGTGCCGCGAGGAGTTTTAGAGATTTTATTCGGTACTTCTATGCCATCTGGTAGGTCTCACAAATGAAGTAAGCGTTTTTATGTGCTTGATTGTAATTATTACTTATTCTGTGTTGTTATTGAAACGATAATTTTTCTACGAAAATAATCTTTATCATCCATTTTTCAGTAGACTTGTGCAATCAAGTACAATAAATGCAAGAATACTAGAGGTGAGAGTCGCATAACTAATTATGCTTTCTTTGTACATGTATTGCAGTTTTATCCTCGTTACTAAATTTATTATCTTTATCATAAATACAATAATTAAGCGCGTTTGGTCTCGCACGAAAATAGTAAATTACTAGAAGTTACATGTTATGTATTTTTTATGCGAATGCAGTTTCTTTCGAAAGTCGTTTTGTGAAGCCATATATTCAAGGATGCAATTAGCATACTGCTAATTTTTCTGAAAGCATAGTGTGAGATTTAGTTTCATTCTCTTGAATTAAACCAGTATTATTTGAAAAATCTTATGGGTTAAGATTTCTGGCTTTCGACAGATAATCTCTACAAATTAGTTTTGTGATTAAATAATTATTTAACGAATTCGAACAACAACATCGCAACTGGTCTCAAAAGTTATAATGGTTGGATCGAAGTAAATATATGTGGTATGTAAGGTTAGCAAGCGTGTTCACTCTGACGAACCAAACTATTCGAATTACTTTTAATCAAATCCAATCAAGTTTCCGAGTAAAACTTAACTTCAATGTGGAAACCATCTGCCGAGTGCCAGACATTTTAACCGATGAGATTTTTCCAATGATACTAGCTTATTTCGTGAGTTTGAACACACGCCAATTTGTGAGATATTTTTTCCTGTGGATAATTAACATTATGCCGGTTGTATTTGTAAATCTCATGGTTTCACATGACTTTCTAAAAAAATTCATTCGTCTCCGGAATATATTAAAGTTTTTTTGCGCGAATGTATGCCTATCCTCTATTAATTTAATTTTTTCAAATTATCGTTATTTTCATCAATCGAAATATTTAATCTTTATTCATTGGGCCTCATCTTAATTTACTTATCTGTCTCGCCAAATTTTTAATTTGCAACTTTACCAATGAAATCATATGTATTCGTTATTTTTATGGCAGAATATATATCTATCTTATTCATTGACACATTACAGTCTCGATTGTATTGGCCTGACATGTTAAAATAAATTCGTAGCTATTGTCAATTGTGCTGTACTTGTCAGCGTTTTAAACCACAAAATGAGAAAAGGTCACTCCGATTGCATTCAGTGCCACTGCACGTAACTAGTTTCTGCATATTAACCTGGTAGGCCTACTGCCGGTGGCTCGTGGCGGGGCAGCCCGTGGTTTCCATGGTCGATAAATTTACCCGATGGGTCGAGTTTGGACCGCTGAAGAAAATTCCAACGGGGAAGATTATAAAGAGCTTAGAAGAGCGCTGGATCAATCTATTTGGTGCAATAAAAGTTGTTATCGGCCAGATTGCACAATTCGAATCGAGAATTCAATCAGTGGTTCAAGGAAGATGACATGAAACATCCCCTCGCAGCCACTTACCATCTGCAGACCAACGCGACTGAGCGAGCTCACCGGACGATGAAAGAAATATTGCGATGATGGTGCCACGTGACTCTGGGATCGTGGAGAGACAAATTACATTTTGTCGAGCATACCATGCGATTTACAGTATCAACAGCTACGGGATTCTCTCAAACAACCATGGTCTATGGAAGGCATAGTCGACTACCAGGTGAACCCAGGATCCCATAAACGCTGCACCATAGGGGATATTCAGGAGTGCCTAAAACAGCTAATTGAATGTGGGCGCCACATAGCGACACGCCTATGCATGATGACCTACATGCACTCGCCTAAGGGTCGGTGAATGCCATGGTCGTGCAGATCGAAGATGGTCCGTATCCTGTGGAAATGGTGGACGAAGAGCACAATTATTTTCGCTTACATGCTCGATGGACTACGAGCTGTCGCACTTAATTGTTTAAGTAGGATGATAAGGAAAAGATGTAGCGATGGCCACCTTTGAGGCCGAGAACGCTCCAATTGTCTTAACTAGGGCTGAATTGAATAAAACGGAAATTCGTCGCTGAAGTGCACGAATTAAGATAAAGCAGCTAGAACAATGATGTAAGCAGTTTTCCAGCCGCAGAATTGAATTTAAAATAATAAATATTTGAATTTTGTTTTACTAAATGGTCGCGCTGAGCAAACTCATAATTAATTAAAAATAAAGCATTTTTTGGTTGAACAATGGCTTCTGATGAGTTGGAAAACTTAGTAAGTGTATTGTCTGCACCAATGAACACTTTGACTGCGGAGGTAGGGATAATTAAGTCTCGACTGGAGGACACATTTATAATAAATTCTGAGGGAATCCATATAAACGACACAATCAATGTAGATGGAGTAAACAATAAACAATTAAATTATAACCATACCTATTTATAATGTGGTAGTCAAGAGTCTTCTTCTATGGACATTAGTGTGGAATGCATTTTACGTACAGCCGTTATCTTCCTCTACATTCAATTGCAACTTGAGCAAGCCTGGAATGGCTGATTTAAAATTTGCCATTTATATTAATATTTTCACACTGTTTTAGCTAGCATTTTTAACATGATCCAAGTTTAAGTCATCGTTTGTACTGGCCGTCGTTTACTAACGAATTCAGTCTTGGTAAATTTAATTTTGCGTTCATTTATAAATAAAATTTTTCTTCGCACTGTATGTATTGTATCTTATTTATTTAAAAAAATATTTCTTTTTTCGACAGTTGGCTTAAGACGAACTGTGCGATTTTTTAGGCAAGCTGATCAAAATCTTATCGATTTCCAGAGGATTAGGTAAATTTATACTGAATTTACGCTTAATAATGATATAAAGATATTTTTTAACATTTTTAAATTTATATTTTGGACGTAATTAATGTAAAGTAGCCTTCGGTCATCTATGAATATAGTGAATTCAAACAATATATCGTAAGTCTAATACACACGATTTTTTTAGAAAATTTTTTCATTCACTTGATATTAACATAACAGCCGCTAATATTTCTATCATCGCAACATCCGGAGCTGGTTAGAATTTGAGACGTGGATGTTAGACTGGCCGATCTATACATAATATAAATGTGCCTTTAATGTTAGCAGGACTTGAATTAGATATGACAAAATGTAAATAATCTAGAATAATGTGGAAAAAGTTAAATATGCATTGATTGCGCGGGTGGTGGTAACAATTCTTTAAATAAAGTTTACGAGCTTGATTTAAAGAATACGGATGCAGGTTTGTTTAGAAAGTTCTTCGTAGAAATTACGACCAGTGAGCGCTAGCTAGTCAGCACAGGAATATTAATATGAACTCCGCCGGGTCTAACTGGATACAACCATCATGTGAAGCATTAAGTTCGCTTTAATCCGGGCAGATAGTGCTCATCAGCTTTAGTTCGCAGACTATCTAAAATAAAAAAATCTGAAAACAAAGCACCTCCACTAGGAATGGGTGACCTAGCGTTCTTTTAAAGTCCATATATAGCAATACGAACCATAATAAATCCACATTGCATCCGCCGTTACGCAGTATAAAAATGGTCGCCTTATCTGCTGAGACGTGCAAGGTAGACAATCGAAATCAAGCTACTGCAGATAAATTCATCTAACAATAACGGTCTTTTAGATGCTAGGAGTATCGCCCGTCTTGATCATATCACTGAGCCCAATTTCTGATTACCAAATAGCGAAATTAGTTCAGATTTCGCGCGTACTTTTGATAAATTAGAAATCGATATAGGTTGTTTATTTGAAACCGGAATGCAATAGAGGTTCTGTTCAAAACACCTTGTTCCGTCTTTCGATATGAAATTCGCACCCGCTAAATGTAAGATGCATATACAGGATCTAGTAGTTGACAGCTTTACATACCTTGGCAGCTCTATGAATAACTCAGGCATTATGCGAAAGCTAAAGAAATTTTCTCCAACCTGTCATTATGGTAATGAAATATCGGTTGCTAATGACTTGCATTGCTGCATGGATCGAAACCATAAAAATTGCCTCGCAGACTCCAGTTGCATACCGACTGTATTGATTTGTGGCGTAATATTTTAACACCTAGTTTCAAGTAACACATTCCGATTTATCATTATAAGACAAAAAGACAGATGTCAGTTCAAAGGAGGTAGCATATGTAATTACCCTCCGTTCACTTATCCTTACAGTTCGTGCATATCAATACTGCTTCTTACGCTAGTTGTCGTGACAAAAGTCTATCGGAACCTAACTGTTTTAAATTCTAACAAATTTGCCTTCCTCCTCACAGAAATACTAGAAGACGCAATAATTTTATCAACTATCGCTAGATCTCGCCATTATCGGTATTTTTTGCGAACTTTGATTGTCCTCTTATCCTCAAAATTACCGGCAACGATAAAGAAGCCTTTAACACTGTTCGGTAACCATGACTTATCTTCATACTTTGTGTGAGTAGTCGAAGGTCTAGTAAAATCAGAATGAATTATATACAGACTTAGTCGTAGCGAATGCTCATGCACACCTGGCCAGTACTAAAATTAACAGAATTATTTTATTTCTATCTTATTTACCAATTGGCTACATCGCTTTTTCCTTTTACAATTAAAGAGCAGATTGGGACAGCTACCGAATTCTAGATGGCGAGGAATTATCGTGTTGTGCGACATCAGATACATTTTTACGTTACAATCATGAATGCGGGCTTCTCTCAGGATGTGGTCAGCAAAACGATGCGTCAGAACATCAATTGTCTAAAATGGTCGCAGCACTAAATACCTTTTCAACCAGTTCTCTTCCTTTGTGTTGGCATATACCACCATTAAAAGCGTCATCAGATGATTGGGTTTCTTATTGCACGTCATAGACCACTGGCTCTACTTATCACAATGTAATCGAAATTAAATTCAAGTCGTTTACACAAATTCGAGGGGTCAGAAGACAACTTTCTAACATTTAGTCGGGCTTTCTAAAATTAGAACAAATTTTTAAGTCATTTAAAACATATTTACAATATTTAAGCACATGTTCATGAGCAAAAAAGCAATAAAACATTTATAATTGTGAAACGTTTTGTTCGTTAAGGATTTTTTCAGTACATGCTCTATTCGTTTTACACGTTTGACAAGGAGCAAATGGAGCACGATTTTGTTGTTCGGCCTAAATTATTTACCTACTCATCATCAGTAATATTCCTTCATCTTGCTTCAGTTGTAAAATATGCTTAGTAACGTCTCTATCTCTTTGTGATATTTCTTCACTGAAAATGGTAAGTTTCATTGACCGCATTAATAAACAAAAATAAGAAAGACAAAGGCATGCACAATTATGCAAAATTGAATTAAAAGTGGTGAGTCTATGATAAACAAATAACAAGCCTGTTTTTTATTTGGACGAAACATAATTTTTCAAATAAAAGCGTTTGTAATTTCTTTAAATGTCTTCTGGATTAGCTAGAGTCACCGGAATCTTAGATGTTTCTTAAATTCATATATGATACACCGTCTGAGCTTAATATTGGGATAAATTGTTCGTCCGTCAAGCTTTTTTAAATAAAATAATTATATAAAAACGAAAATAAAGAGACAGCAAATAAAAAGCAAATTTTGTCTACACTATATGAGGTTGGCGCTAGAGCAACAAAACGGAAACTCGTACATACGAGCACAAAATGTGACACGCTTTTTTAACTTGAATATACCCACGGTGTTGAACGTACTCGTCGCATGTAAGGATGGACCGCCACTATGAATCAGTTGTGTGAACGATAGTGAAGCAACGAAGGAAACCTCTAAAATGCTTGGCTTTTTCATGGAGATAAATAATAGAATAAAATAAATAAAATTACTCCTTGTGTGTAGATTCTCATTAAAATGTATAGACTATCCTTAAAGCTAGTAACCAGAAATTTATGTTATCGTGCACATGAGCAATATTTTAAGAGGTTAATCACAGAGTTAATTAACTGTATTCACTCCAGCATACGAGTCCTTATTCATGAAAATAATCTGCGTTTATCTACTGATAAATAATTTTAAAATACTACAAATAACATAAAATTGCAACATTCCATAGGATTTAAAAATAGCAGTTTAAACAACTAATTCGTTTTGTAAAATAAAAAGTAGAAAGGCTTTATAGTAGAACGGCTTCAGAACTGAAATTAGTGATGTGAATACAAATAGGCATTATATCTTCGCCGAATGTCTAAAGTTGTTTTCAAATGCTCGTTTTAGTCACGCATCACGACTAAATGTTTGGTCAACATCCTCAGTAATTTCGTAATCACGACACTGAATATTAAACGACAGTAATCAATAATTCACAACACGCTTGCTCTGCTTCAATTTGTTGCTAATCTCTTCTTCTTGACGCAACTCATTCCGCCATCGACCAATTTTGTCTACATTTTAAAATAAAGATCAAACAGATATATTTATTATAATAGATGGAGTAAATTACAGCATAAATTTAATAACGACATCGCTTAATATTGAATAGCCTTAATCAACACACCAGCGGAACATCTATAATTTTAAATATCAGGCCTGCTATTACAAGACGGACACCATACCACCTAGGAAATTGACATTGAATTAATAAATTCATCATCATCATCATCATCATCATCATCATCATCATCATCGCCATGCACAGCCATATAACCATAAGTCGTTCATGGTTATATGTGGACTGTAAAAGAACACTAGGTCTCCCATTCCTAGTGAGGATGTGTTGTATACGGATTTTTCTTTCTCGTAGATAGTTTGCCAACCAAGGATGATGAGGACTACCTTTCCAGATGCTAGTGGTCAAAGTTTCCTTCAGCAGCCGAAACGTTCTCTGCGTGTCTGGCACGCTTGCTCTCATTCCGTCAAAACAATAACAGTTACTGCGCAGTTAGACCAAACTCGAGGCTTCACATGAAATGGAATGATAAATGTGTCCATTTCCACCCAGTAAGGTCCACGCTACCATTCCAGGACTGACAATCTTGTGCGGCCAGTCAGGTCGGAATTTCTATGGCTTCGGGCCACCTCATCCAGTTTAGCTTATTTCACAATATGTTGATTTGCCAATGTGAAGATGCTCTATACCATAGAATGGTTCTCAATTTCTAAAAATTTTTCTGAGCAGAATAGTTTCCACTTCACAAACGAAATCTTCTAATAAAACACACTTGAATTCAAATCTTGAACTAAATTAAATTGTTGCATGGCCCATAAAGCCAAAGTGCGTTCATTTAGTAAAATTACAAGTATTTATTATTTTATATTCACTTCAGCGGCTAGAATGCTGCTTCCATTCGTGTCCTGACTACTTCATCTTAATTTGTGCACTTCTGCAAGAACATTCTATTGTGTTCACATCAATCTTTGATAGGACCGTTGAAGCGTTCTCGGCCTCAATGATGGCTACCATTACAACTCCGCCCCTTAGAAGTCGGCTTCAGCATCCTTCCTAAACGATCAAGTGTGACAGATCGTGAACCGTCGGGCATGTTAACGAAAACAACACTACATTTATAATTCCCCAAACTATTTTCGCATTAGGTGTTGCGAACCTAGTAACAAATTAGTTCAGTTGTGACCAGAAGGATAAACCAAAGACAAGATAAACGCAAAGTATAATCTCATGCACATTCGCTTCGTGCTTACTGGCGACTTATCAGTAGGAGCCGGTATTGCATATATATTAGTTCTCCGCAACAAACAGTATTTAACTGTTTTATATTTTCACATTGTTTCAACTCTATAGCTTTCTCCATATATCTGTAGCATACGCACAC